>JAGPOY010006327.1:0-10387 GCA_018983105.1 Silene uniflora | reverse complement strand
AACCCGAACATTTTTGAAACCCGAAATGACCCGACCTGAATTGGCCCGACCCGTAGACCCGAATTGCCAGGTCTAGTTATAACCGTCCCTAATAAATAGTTAAATTTGCAAAATAGTATTTCTGAATTAAAATAATACTAAATAAAGTGCGTAGCCATTAATTAGGAAGCAACCCAAACCAAAATGATCTATACCCGAAAGCGACCCGACCCGAAATGACCCAATAACAGATTAACAGGTCATCCGAAATTGACCCGAAACACGAAAGTGATCCGACCTGACCCGAATTGCGTGACAGGCCCAAACTGACCTGACCCAAACTGACCCGGCCCATACCCGACCCGACTGACCCGATTTGCCACCTCTTTGAGAGCAGTCAAGCTAGTAGTCCGTCAGAGTTAGACATGGAACATAGAAATGGAAGAAAGCCCAATACTAAGTCAGGTCCAAGAACGCGTTCCTAACCTAAATTGATATCCTGCACTAACTACTATATAAACCAAATCACATGAAACATCATTCACTTATCATACCCCTGATACAGTTTTAACCTTTCTATATTTCTCCAAATTTGCTTCCATTTTATGTGTTTTTTTGAAGATCTGTCTTTCAAAAATAATGATCGACACGAAAGCTACATTGTACCAAGAGAAGAGTAATACAATTACTAGATCTCTTGATTGCCAATGCGGCTGTAGCTATATTAACTTTTTTATTAGAAGCTTTCTGGCCGTTTGTTGTTTTTTCCATCAACATTTCTGCTTACCGAGCTTCTTACATTTTTCTCTTTTTTTCTTCCGTTTCTTCACTAATGCGGATACAGTAAAAGGAAATGAATTGAAGCATATAACACGAGAATACTGGGGTTTAGACCGTGATTTAATGAACAATTTCGCAATGACAGAATAAATATAATTTACACTTGGACTTTATTGAGTATTTTTACATATGAAAAAGTCATATGATTGATTGATTATACAACCCTTGTGCGACATACCAAATTACAGATTTATTGTACCCGCACAATAAATTTGAGAAGAGAGGTAATAGATTGATACTCTTGGGTCAAATATCTTCGATTTTATATGGGAAGTGGTTTCGTGTTAGCTTTCATATTTGAGGTGGTTTCGAGTTAGCTTGCGCTATTCTTGGGCAGGAAGGGGATCAGTCTCTTTGAAATAGTCATGCCTGAAAGTTTCATTAGGAAACCATTAACATAACTACGTAAGGAATAATCGCACTTTCAATTTTTTGCTGGTAAAGGGACATAAAGAAGTTGATAATGCATTTACCGGATCTTTCGACTAAGTTGATAAACTCCGGTTGCTGACATTGCCAAATTCACACCGATAAGGTTCCAATTTCTCTGCATTCACGGTCAAAACTTTGTTCAAACTATTAAGGTAAGTAAAGTAATGAGCCAATGATTCAATGAACCAGATCACTACGAAAACAGTCGGGTTAGATGTCACAAACAAAAAACTCCAATAAAACGTGATTCTCAATGTTTCCATCATCAATGGCGAATAAAACAACCAAATGCGTATGTATGTTCTCAGATGGAAAGCAAAATAATAGGAACTCACAGGAGTAATAACAGTGCCGTATCGCGACCATATGATACCGGAGCACGCAACCACTGAGAAACAAGTAGAAAAATGAATGTGTCATTCAAGTCATATAAAGCACTTTGAAAGATGCTGCGCTGTGAAAGTTATCCGATTAGAGAGTATGGGAAATACCTAATTGTTGAGGATATGATAGTTTATCAGGCGGCTTGGAAAAGTCTGCAACGTTGGCTATACTTAATCCCCACTTGAATGTTGGTGCCCAAAAGTGAACTACATCACCATTCATGTTAACTTAAACAAACGCTACGAGTCTACGACAATAACTTAAACTATAAGTAAATTGAATTTGTAAAACTAATCTTCAACTGACTAAAAATGGATTGAAATTAAGTATAGAACACGGAGCTTTAGTGCAGATAACGGTATTTTCGGATTTCTTTTGTAGGTAATTTTATTAGATCTAACTTACGTAAGTATACAAATTTCAATTGAATAGTGGGTTGGCTTGATCAAGTTCAAAAGTCACATAAATTTATATAAAGTCATCCAATCTCGTATCTGATGAGAAGGCCGGGTTTATAAAATAGAGTAAAGTTTATATACAACTATCCAATATAATCAAGCAAGCATTCGTACTTACAGAAAGCTACTCAGGCGCATCTAAGCATCGACAAAATTATCAAAATGACTCAGTCGGGCGGTGTTTGCACATCTCATTGTACATCATCACGCCATGTAACGGTCTTATTACAAAATTGTCGTAACCAGAAAAGAAAAGGAAAAACAAGGGCAAAAAGAGAAGAGAAACGAGAAACGAACTTGTTTTAGGACCAGCAGGATGATTCCAAAGAGCATGGAGCTTAGAAGTGGCCATTGATGAAAGACACCTTGATCCTGTAAGTCTAACGACGTTGTTTGTTTACAATTACGTATGTCAAAAGCATCTGCTTTTCGGTAGTTGATACGGAGTACTTGATATGTATGCTTTTCTATTTCTAACTAATTAATTACGTGGGTGCGTCACTCTTGTTTTGTCCAACTTGGCAACCACCAATTACCTAACTTGCTCAGGATTCACGATTTGAGTAATTATTATTATTTTTTTTTTTTGGCAGCGGTAAAAAAAGGCATCCTAGTCTACCATGACCTTACATGCACGGCCATGGACAATATTATTAAAAACCCTAGGAAAGTAGCTAAAAGAAATACAACTATTAAACACTAGCAAAAGACGATGTCGGGTATAAAAAACAAGTTGGTGGAGTACGAAAAAATGGACACGAGACTCCTTGTCGTCGTTGTGCCAGCTAACATTTCCTTGAAGCTTCCGATAAGTGCGAGTTGGAGAGTGACGAGGGCGTGGTGCACTTACGCCACAAGAGCGTAGAAAGAGATGATGAATGACAGACATAAGACTGCCTTCGATGGAGCATAAGCTCCTACACCAAGACGAACGAACTCTACAATCACACGTACGACAGATCAGCAAACCCAGCAAAAGCACGAACCGCTTCAAAGGATCCCCCACGACCAATCTTCTGTCCATAAAAGCTTCAAAGCACCGTCTAACGACGGATCCAACCCGAACCAGACACCAATCTTCATAAACCCGATAAAATCTACCTATAGCCGTCCGAAGGATAAAGGGACAGGACACCCAATACATCCATGTTATAGCCAACACACCGAGGGAAATGGGACAGGACACCCAAGAAGACCTCGAAGAAGCGGCTAAAATTATTTGACGACACGATAAACAAGACAAGACCATCATAATAGAAGTAGGACCACCACATCCTTCCCAACCCAAAAACACAGCCCAAACCCAGACCTACCTTACCCAGACACATCTCAAACAAAACAGAACCCAGACAAGGCCTCACCCAGCCCGAACAGACACCATCAAAGCCACGACACGACAGACGGGGGACGACCGTCACAACAGGACAAACTAGCACCGTACAAACCAGAAAAGGACTCTCATTTCACCAGACGAAACCTCCCAGGACCACCGCCATATATGCAACAACCACCGATACCGACACACAGGACAAGGGACCCATTGGTGGGGGAAATGGGGGGATCACCAACGAGTCCCAACTTGACCTGAGGAGCTAAGCTCCTAAGCAAAAACAACAAGAGATCGATTGGTGGGGGAAGTGGGGGGATCACCAATCGGTCTCAGACAGACCCAAAAACTAAAATTCATAAAAAACAAGGATCAAGGACCGATTGGTGGGGGAAATGGGGGGATCACCAATCGGTCCTAACCGACCCACGGACAGACGCAACTGGTTTTTTTGGGTTGCTTTTTTCTAGAGAGAGGGGAGAGCTTTTTTTTCTAGAGAGAGAATGGCAAACTTATTACTTATGTAGAAATGTTGTATTCTTGTGTTAGTAATGTTTTGTTTAAACCAATTTATTAGCAGCCATTGATTCATTCTAGGTTCTAAAATTACTCTATCACTTCTGATCATTTCTTTACGTTTTTGTTATTTGGGTGTCTTATTCATTTCCTTGTCTTTCGGTTTTAATTATGTACAAGTCGACCATCATTCACATGAAAAAAATTGGTCTTCACTTTTTGTACAAGTTGAAATATACTCCATATTCATGGGAATTACATGCTAAACCCCTTTGTGTTGGAGAGAGAGAGAGAGAGAGAGAGAGAGAGAGAGAGAGTACTCGAGCTGTTAGTTATACAAAATCCGCCTCCTGTGTGTTTTTCTATCGACTATTTGGGAAGTGCAATTATAGGGAGATTATCGGCTGAAATTTCTCGCAAGAAGCTGATGAATGCAATGAAAGAGACTGTTGATCAGTATCTGAACCCAGCTGAAGGGGGGGATCACAGGCAAGTCAGTCGTTCATTTTTCATCAATTTACAGAGGCACATTTTACCCATCTTCTGTTGTGCAGGACTGCGAAATAAAGCATTCGAACGACAAACTAGAGCTACAGGAGTGAATTTTATAAAACTCGGAAGCATTGCAGTATAAAGTGAATGTTGTATGCTCTCGAATTCAAGTTCAGATCATCACTACTTTTGTTTTGCTTAATCGGTGGCCCTATATAGGCATAGACGCATAGTAACTAAATAAGTCAAATAAAAAATCAACATGCCTCCAAATATTGGTCATACACTCATACCGGCTATTATACCACGCAGTGGAGGCTTTCAAAAGTTGACAGGATAGAAACTAAATTACTGGTACGTCGTTGGCGTTTGGAAATAGTGCTCTCTATATCCCCAGAAGTATAATGTGCAACTTTCACCCAGGTACTATGTAAACATTATTGCAGTAAAAGAGTTAATTGTCATAGACGGGTGCATTTGAGGCATTGGCGTGACAGTTTTGTAAACGAAGATAGATGTTTAACAATGCACAATATATGTGTATTACTGAGTAAACTCCCCTCAAAGTTCACTCAACAGAATTCAAAAGCCAACCTTCTTCACTCAGCCAACTACACTAGTTTACAAAAGCAATCTGTGTTTACTCCTTAAAATAAAAAGTATAGGCTTTCCTAGGTATCACTTCCATGGCATCAATATATATTACTCATAATAAATGGACAGCAAAATCTACCTTGCAATGGTGAAAAATCAATTAGATTCTTGGTCTCCAAACACCCAAGATAACTAAGAACTCGATTATCAACCACAAGTTATTCACATTCTCAAACCCAGAGTCGGTATGGATGCTAAACGTAGGAGTATGGGATCCTATCCTAAAATGTAGGTATGGGTACAAGAACACGTTTTCAAACTAAAATTGTATGTAGTCTATAATAAATTTAAAAAATATGTGCAGTTTTTAAAAGAAACAAAAAGACGTTTGTGAAATAAAGTTTATAACTTATTAAAAGAGTGTCAGCCAAAATATTTCGAGGATGCCAACCAAAACCAATAATGAAACCAATGTGGCACTAAATTAGAAAAAATCGGAATGCCCAGCAAGAGTGACACTCTCAAACTATTGAAACTGGCAAGTGGAATGCAAGATAAGATAGAAACAATACTACCATAGAAGTGTTTGAACAAGCCTTAAAACTAAACAGACTGACCAAATGCTAAGTACGGAGTAAGAAACATCCAATATACCACCTACTTTCATTGAAATTGACTCTGAAATGGCTGAAAACATCGAGTAATTTACAGAGAACTTGCCGCCAGAGTATAGTTGAGACTTGAGAATGATAAATAAATCGAAATGGTTCACAAAAAACCCAGAGTTAGTTAAAAATAAATATTGCAGAAAGAATCAAAGTTGATTCTAACAAAAGCCCATCAAGATGCTTTTTATTCGAAAGATACAACCTATTAAGCACATAAAAAAGTATTTCTCAACTACAGCAAGCCATCCATAATCACAAAGCTTCGAAGTAAATACCCGAAAAAACTGACCTCGTAGATCAAAAGATTATGTCTTCATCCTTCTGCATAGTCCCAGCCATCAGATTGTGAGCTGCGTTTACTGATATGCCTCTCTGAAGAGACATCTTTTCTGCTACCTGATCCTCAGCAAACATCCTGGCAGCTGCGAGCTGTTTCTCAATCTCCTTCTTTTTGAACCCCTGAATCTTCTTCAACCTAAAAAAATCTTCCCTTTCCAGCTCATCTAACTCACCTTTGATGTATTGAATGGTATTTTCTAACCTTGGTTTGACCACATTTTCTAGGGCATTGACCCTACGGTTTGTAGTCTTGATAGCCTCATCAAGTGTCAAAAAAGATGTTTGGAGAGAAGCAAGCTCGACAAGAACCTCAATAGCTTTCACATAAGCGGCCTTGCACTGCTGCACTTGCTGACCACCTCTAGCCAATCCAGTGAGATCATTTTTGGTATCTGCCTCAGTGAAGTACTCAAACTTCGGAAGCTTGACTCCGGCAACATTTTCTTGGCGTGAGCGCACTTTAAGGGATGCAGTTTGGACATTTTCGAGGACAATGTGTTTAATGTTCTCACCAGCAACATATTTTGCTTCAGTCAAGGCAAAGGCGGAATTTTTCATTATGTCGCCCATGGATTCCTTGGCGGAAACAATCTTCTTGAGAATCTGACGGAACTGGACGGTCAAAGCATCACTTTTCTTTTTCAAAAGGGCATGGCCTCTAGTGGCACCAACTAGACGAGCTTTTATGACTCCAAGAACTGTGACAGTTGGTACCACATTAAGGCGCTGCGTCTGACCAGACATCGTAATCTATATAGAATATAAGCCTATGCAGGATTTACAGATTTACAGGCCTACACCATTTCAAAACAACAGATAATATCAAGTGAGTTCACAAGTACTAATACTTTTTAATGTATCCAACAGAAAAGAATGAAAAGGAGAAATAAAAGGATGTAGTAACACAGCTGATGACGATGTCCATAATTTCCTCTGACAAATACTACTCTTTTGGGGGTGGAATCATGATTAGGAATTTGGCGAAGCAAATTTTCAACAACTTTTATTGAAAAAGAAGATTAACACTTATACAATGAAGGAGAGCTTGGTCCTAACTTAAGTGTAGCGTATTCAATAACTCCATAATAATCATACATGATAACACCTTACCAGGCCGCACATATTGGCCACAAAAGTCCTAATCTTATCGCATTAACCAGAATTTTGGGTGAACAACTTCATTTTCTCTACAATATTTCATGGTTGGGATTACAGCCCCTTGCAACATACGGAGTAGTAAATTCGCCTATGCTACTCTACCACAATCGCAATAATCTAGAACCCATTGACAAGGTCCCCCGAGCTCAGTCCTAGCACGATATGCTCTTAAACAAGTCTACAAGCACAATAACTCCAAAGAAGTAGTGGAGCTAAGGGGCAAGCAAGGGATGCCGCCCCCTGAACAATAGAAAATTTGCGCCTTTTTGTTCTAGATATTATTTTCTCCCCTAACGAGACATCTTGGTTCCGCCACTGCTCCAAAGTCTAACATCCACCAGTAATTCACCCATCCCATGTTTAAAATCCAACTCAAACAAAATCCACACTTTCAGAAGAATTATTTCCACATCTTAATGTCGATTTTAGGTTCAACCCATCATCATGCTCGAGTTATATACCAATTTTCAAACACCAAATTATAGAATTAAACAGTACAAATTTACAATAGATACTCCCTTAGTCTCATTCATTTGTTTACCTTTGATTAAAATACTCCTTAGAAAGAATATAAAAGGTAAACAAATGATTGGAACGAAGGGAGTACATCTTTAGACTACATGATGATCATGAATTCTAATCAAAATCTCAAATCTTCTATTATCCAATTCTAAAACCATAAATCTTACAACAAAATCAAAACTTTATAGCAATTAATTATGAACTAATCCAATGCCCACAAAAACAAATTCAACCCAATTGAAAAGAAGAATCTTTAATTGCAAGACCCTAATCAGCAGACATATCAGATCACACCCAAATCAAGAACCAAAATTCAGATACTAACAACATACAATGGTGATAATATAAACAAGCATTCACAAAATCACTAACTGATCAAAATTAAGATTAGATGAATAATAATACAAAGGTCAAATTACAAGAGAGAAGAACCTGAAAGAGAGATTCAAGTATGAAATTGGAAATTCAATAGTAAAAGTAGTAGAATTAGTAGATTTAAAAGAGTACAGATCGGATGGACATGTAGAATTAGTTGTATTTGTTTTATTTTGATTGAAGAGCTACGAAACTACGACATGGGGGGACAACATTAATACCCTATAACTTCCAAACACTTTGATTAGTTTTAACACAATCCGTCTTAAGCTTAAACGGATCAAATAAATACCAATCACTCCACTTACTGTAGTTTTTAATTTTAGAGAACGAACAATAGTTAGCTCAAAGGTTCAGAGCTCTTTTACCATAACCATAAAGTTGGGGTTCGATTCTCAGCCACGACATCATACGCTCGTTTAAATCAATTTTTTTTTTTTGTAATTTTAATTGTTTTTTCATCTTTTATTTTTGTCATTAGTGGCTAATGATTTGTGGGTTTCTCATCTTGGGCCAAATTCATTAGCAGTTTCAACCATATAACCTCCCTATTAAATTGTTTGTAGTACATTCAAGGAGACCGTCACAGCTCAATAAGGAATACTTATTTTTTTGGGTACAAAGAAGGGGCTAGGCCCGAATAAAATAAATCTAACAATAAATGATACACGGAGTAGCAACTGTAACACCCCGACTTACCAAAAAGCCTTAACTAGGTCTACCTTGGCAAATAGGGGCGCTACTGCCTCGGTTGCCCGAGGTGAAGCATATCAAACTGTCAATAAAGGAATTACATTTATAAATATACAATTGTTTAACTGATAACAAAAGGACTACAACTCTAACGACTACAAAGATACGGTGAGGCTAACGCCTATACACTCTACGTGATCCACGCCCCAGCAAATAAGCAGCAAGACAACCAAACGGAACAACTACACCTGCTAAGACAACTGCTCACCACCCCGAATGGATCACCACAGTTTTTAAAACACATAACCGGGTCAGTTAACTGGATATAAATGTTAAGACAAACAACAGAAGCAAGTACATATACAAACAATCCAATACTCTTTCTCCAACTCCCTTTTCTCACAAGTAACCGACTACACGGCGCAACGTGTAATCCTGTAACATTTCAGGTTGGTAATTAGAGGGTAGTTTACGGAGATGTATGAGTTGTGTATTGTTAGAAAAAGGATGGTAGAAAGACGGTGTGGTATACGTTGTTATGATTATAGTAATTTAGAGTTGGGGTAGAATTGGTTGGACTAGATGCGTATGATTGTTGTGATGTTGTAGGCTACATTGTTGAGGGTGTTATGTTATATAGGGACGGGTTTGAACTTCGGGGACGAAGTTCATTTCTAAGTAGGGGAGACTGTGATACCCCGTATCTGAACAGGGACTACTCGCCCGAATAGTGTCTACTCGGCCGAGTAGTCAAAGTGGTTTTAGAGGCAGGAGGTCTGCCGAGTCTGTACTCGACCGAGTACATAAACACTCGGCCGAGTATCGAGTACTCGGCCGAGTAGTACTGTTACTCGGCCGAGTATACCTGACGGGCCAACGAACCGACTCGAAAGTAATTAGGAATGGTAACTTATTATAAAAGGACTCGATAAACCTTCAATTACAGTTTTTACCTATTTTACACAAATCAAACCCTAAAGCAACCATTCCTAACCACTTTGGAGTCAATATCGATCGAAAGCATTCATCGTTCGTCGCTTTAATCGTAAGTTTATTAGATCTAGAATTATTATTCGTAGATTATGATTAATTGCTAGTTTTACATGAGAATCGCTTTTAGGGCAAACTTGATTGATTGATTGATCTATTATTCTAGGCTGCGGATTAGAGAGGAGCCCTATTAGCAAGTGTGCTTGATTAATTGATGTGAATTTGCTATCAGGTAGGTTTTCCTACTCAGTCTTGGTTGTAACGGTAGTATATGATAGATTGACTGATTATATGATTGAATGAAAGTGATTGCATGATGCATAGAACTATCAACAGCATAGAAAATGAAATGTAGAGATAGAGAGAGAAATTAAAAACAAAAAAAAATTAGAAAAATCGATTGAAAAAACCCTAAAAATGACAATCAATTGTTTAGATTCACAACAATTTCCTCCTCTAGGCTCTAATCTGGCCAATAAGACTGCTGTGGTTCATGCTACAGCCGCTTCATCTAAGGTGGTTGTGGGTGGTCCCAGTAGTGGCGATAAACAGAAATCTGCAAATGTTAACCAGTTGGTGGGGATTCAACCCTATAATTTGGAAGCGATTAATCCGGAAGA
>JAGPOY010006326.1:0-10387 GCA_018983105.1 Silene uniflora | reverse complement strand
ATTTCATTTCAAAAGTACATGGGTCTAAATTTTTCTTTTAAAAATGCATGGGTCAAAATTTCATTTGAAAAGTGCATGGAACTAAATTTTCGTTTTAAAAATGCACGGGGTCATAATATTCACTTAATTCCGTTTCACTAATTAACGACTGGTATTACATGAAAAATGGGGTCAAATTTTCATTTAAAACGTGCACAAATCAAATTTTCATTTTAACCTTGCACGAGTTTGACTAAATGAAAAACAAGTTTAATGTTTTGCCCTCTGCAACTATTCTGGTCGATTCAGTTTTATTAATTTTGTTTTATTTTCATCCAAATAATTTTGTTTCATATGTAAATCGAGTT
The DNA here is from genome assembly GCA_018983105.1 of Silene uniflora. Taxonomy (NCBI): domain Eukaryota; kingdom Viridiplantae; phylum Streptophyta; class Magnoliopsida; order Caryophyllales; family Caryophyllaceae; genus Silene; species Silene uniflora. The sequence goes on along the minus strand of JAGPOY010006326.1, from coordinate 10,040 downwards.
TTCCTGAAATTGCTTGAATATTAAGACAAAGTAGTAACTCAAATTTATCTAACAAAAGGATATATCATACTACAATAACTACCTGGTCAATTGACCTTAATGCATTATTTACGTTAATTACAAATAAAATTTATAATTTAACTCTAAAAATTTAAATATGACTCTAGAACTCAATTTTTAGGTTGGTAATTTAAAATTCATTAAAATTTAGAGAGATTTTATTGCTTTATTTTAGAATTTTATTTTTAAAAATAAATAACTTTAAAAAGATGATAATTAATTAATTATTATAAAACCTTTTTTTATATATACCTTCTTAAAGAATTATTTTGAAATAATAATCCCGTGCAATTTGCACGGGTATAAGACTAGTCAAAATTAAAGTCAAGCCTTCATGCAATTTGCAATCCATAGATTATACAGATGTATTACATCTTGAACTGAGTAGTTTCAGTGTATTTTTCCGTATTTTTTTTTTATCATACACAACCTTTAAAAAAACTCTTTGTAGAACATTATTTTTTAAAACAAAAGCTTGTAAAATACAACGTCTAAAAACAAAAAAGTTGTGAAACACTACTTTTAGGTCGGAGTTTGACCAAATTAACAAAAATCCGGATGATAACTCACCATTAATTACTCTACCAGTGCACCAATCATGTGTGAATGTGTGATGAGTGATTTACCAAACTCCTCCCTCCACTTTGTTTCTCTTTATGTTTACTTCTTAATTTTAGAGCTAAAATAAACCTAAATAACCCCAAATTTTCACATATTAGAAACCATTTTCATGGATTTTTCCCGTCACAAAAGTTCTCAAGCTAAGGCGGCAGGGATGCCACAACGACATTTGAGAAGCGATGTTGACGAAGATAAGAATGACGTGTCTTAGGAAAGAAACATGCCATCATGACAAAACTCGGATAAAATCATATGCTTCACAGACACGCCATTCCTGTTGGCGTGTTTCTCTCTTAAGAAACGTCATTCTTATTGGCGTGTTTAGGTCCAGTAGCTACTCAAGTTTGACACTTTCTTAGTCACTATAAACACGCCATTCCATTAGCAGTGGCGCGTGTTTGTTCCGTTTTTTAGGTTTTTAAAACCCGACCCTACGTGGACACCATTTTGACAATTATTTTCAAAAATGACCCAAAACGACAAATACTTTATTTTTGAACATTTAAAAACGGATTTGGGAAAACACGACTTATGGAAGAAAAACTAAAAAAATGATTCACTCACCTGATTATGCAATGATTTGTAAATTAACATGTCTTAAAAAAAGAGTTGTTTTAATTTTTTTTTTTTTATATAAAACTAAATTACTCTCAAAAAATTTGACATTAAAATGAATTATTTGTCATAAGCTTATTGTAGACCAGTTTTACACGAATATTTACGATAACTTGAGAATAGTAGTAGACCATGTAAAACTAACCCGGGATGAATGACCCAACTCGAACTTGACCAAACACCCGAATTCAAGACCCGTGCTTGACCCGACGTGAATTTTGAACGCTAATTATTATCCTTTATAATCGACCCGAAAATGACCTCTACCCGACCCAACCTCCTACAAACTCGAAATTAATCCGACCCGAAACCAACCCCGTTAACCAGGCTAAACTTGAGTAGTGGAACTGTTCCCTCTACCATGAGATCGGCAAAATGTAAGTCTCTCGATTAATCATTACCTGTAATTGATGATTGCATCTAGTTAAAGCTAGTTCTAATCAAGGCCAATAATTCGTAAAACCCTAATCTGCAAACCCAGTTGATCAGTGAAGTTGAATTCCCAGATTAATTGATAGTAATGAAATAAAAATTGAGTAAGAATTATAAACTCGTAGAAATACGGAATGTATTGTAGCTTTGATAACTGATATGTCTACTGATTTGTTGTTCCTCTTGCAGGAAGATTACGCCTTTGTTATGGCGTCGGTTATTTCCATTTTCAGTGATCACCAAAGTTATGCATTCAAGATTTAGAAAGGTACAGTTTTAGTTCCTGTAGTTCATATTTGGTAAATGTTGTATCATTCATATAATTCAGTGATCACCAAAGTTATGCAGAGCACCTGTGTGCGTAAATCGGTGTCGAATTTATCGTACATTCTATGTCAATGTTATGCTGCTTAACACACGAAACCAGATAGCCTTAAAAACACACAATGCATAATTACATGACAAGTAGTAGATTACATAAACAATTTATTAGTCATGTTTACATTCAACTACAGCAGATTTCTAGTCTTAATATATCTCTCTTGAGACTTTAATTGGCGGCCCCTTGGTTTCCTGATTATGATCAACCTCGCTCCGTCAGCTCCCTGTAACCATCACTGGTACAATTGGAAAAATGTTATGTTAGCAGAATTTCTAACTAAGTTGAAACTTTCAGCATAATTTGTTACTAGTATGTCTAATGATATACCTCTTGCACGGAAATTACGCCTGTTTCTAGCATTCAGAAGCTTGTCTCTTGCTGATTGAAGCCTGCTAGTGGCGTCAACAATTTTCATTCGTTCTTGTGGCAAATGATTTGAGCAGGACACTCCGACACTAATGACAGAAGCAATGCATTCCACTCTTCGTTGAAACTCATCTTGGATTTCCCTTGGGTCTTCGGCTTCTTCAGCGAGATTATCTTCTACAAGTGATAGGTCTACAATTTGTAAGACTTGGTCAGGTAATGCTGCTTCTGCATGCTTATGGAGACTGTACCCATCCTTGAACATGCTGTCTGTTGGACTCTTTCCTGTCATTAGCTCAAGTAGCAATATCCCATAGCTGTAAACATCACCCTCTGTAGATGGCTCACTTCCGAGCCCATACTCTGACATGTAAACCCATGACAATGCTTAGCCACAAAAGTGGGGAGTAGTTAATAAATAGAAAAAGCCTTAAAACACCTATTATTACCTGGAGCAGCATAGCCTATAGTGCCCTTGATTCCAATTGTACTACTTTGATTCGGATGTCGAGGTTGAGTGAGAATCCTCGCTAATCCGAAATCCCCAACATGAGCTACCATGTCATCATCAAGCAATATGTTGCTAGGCTTCAAGTCACAATGCACTATTGGAGTTTCACACTCATGGTGGAGATAACTGATTGCATGGGCCACATCAATCGCTACATCCACCCTTTGAGCGAGGCTCATGTTTCTGTCAACTCCATGTAACCATTTGTCTAGGCTTCCATTTGGCATGTACTCGTATACTAGTGCTCTAAAATCGTTTCTCTGAAAGTCAATACTAGAACAAGCTGTTATGATGCCTATCAGATTCCGGTGACGGACATTCCTCAACGCATTGCACTCTGACATAAAGCTCTTAGATGCACCGTGGCGTTGCAAGTTGAGGACTTTCACCGCTACCGTATTTCCATCCAAAATTCCCTTAAACACAGATCCAAAAGATCCCATCCCAAGTAGATTCTCTGAAGAAAAACCAGCCGTTGCTTTGAGTAACATATCGTAAGACACTTTCATGGTTACATTCCCCATCAGTGAACCTGATGAAAGTGGTGTTCTTTTCTTTCTGATACATGCCAGATACAGCCCTGATGCTATGGCCACCATCCCAACTAGTGCACAAATAACTGCGATTATCAATTGAAGGGCACGAGACATTATTCTTTTCTTTTTTCCTGAGCTTTTCTTCTCAATGCACTTAGGTAAATGAAGCTGTTTAATTCCTCCACAAAGTCTGCTATTGCCTGCAACAAAGACCGCACTTGCATTTGCAAATACTGAATTCGTTGGAACCCTTCCTTTAAAATTGTTGTACGATAAATTAATATAATATAATGACTGAAATTTAGAGAAGAAGGCTGGAATGGGGCCGGATAATTTATTTTGAGAAAAGTCAATTTGTCGGAGGCCAGCCAAAGAAGCAAAAGATGATGGAATATTTCCCTGGAAAGAATTTCCCGCCATGTAGAGGTATTGAAGGTCAGAACAGTCACCAAGACTATCTGGAATGATACCCGAAAACTTGTTGTTATTTAGTGCCAACAATTGTAGGTTACTTTGTTTACTCATTTCCAAAGGCAGGGAGCCTTCCAAATGATTATGAGACAACTCTACAACGACAAATGAAGCAGGTCCTTCAAATAGCTCATCACCCAAGGTTCCATTGAGTTCGTTGTCTGATAAATATAGGTAAAGAAAGCTTTTGCAAGTTCCAAGGTTTGGTGGTATACTCCCTCCCAATATGTTGTTAGCTAAAGAAAGCTCACTCAAGTATGATAAATTGGCCAAGGAATTGGGAATTTTACCTTTTAAATTGTTGTAGCCCAGATAAAGTTGTTCCAATTTGTAGAGCTTCCCGAAATCTTGAGGTAGAGATCCCGTTAATTCGGAGTTCTCCATAATAAGCATCTCAAGATTGTTGAGATTGGTAATACCTTCTGGAATTTTTCCACTTATCTGAGTATTTCGTATAAGGAGCCATTCCAAAGAGGTGGAGAGATTGGCAATAGATTTGGGTAATATTCCTGAAAAATGATTCGGTCCCAAATCTAGGATACGTAATTGGCTGCAGTTAACAAGTGTATCTATAAGATTAATATCACCCTGTAGGTGGTTCCCCGCAAGAGATAAGTAATTTAGCTTATGAAAATTCCCAAAGTTAGAAGGAACATTTCCTATAAAATTATTAAAACCGAGTCCAATAACTTCAAGAGCTGTGAGGTTTTGGATTGTGATTGGAATTATTCCTGTGAAGTTGTTTTCCTGGAGATTGAACCATGTCAGATGGGGAATATTGACACCAACATCTGCTGGAAGTTCTCCATGTAGTTGGTTGTCAATAAAATCAAGAATTTGAAGGGAGGAAATATTAAAAAGGGATGTGGGAAGTGTGCCTAAGAGTTTATTTCCTACAATTGCAAGGACGTTTAGATTTCTCATCCTACCAATGGTGTTTGGGATAGTTCCTGTGAATGAGTTATCATCAGCACCTATTTCTGCTAAAGAAGTAAGGTTTTGTATGATGTCAAAAATAGGGCCCGTAAGATGGTTAGTTTGCACACGGAAGTCTGTTAGCTTTGACAATGCTCCTAGCCCTGTTGGGAGTTTTCCCCCTAGCTTGTTGTTGGCTAAGAAAAACACTCTGAGGTTGACACAACCAGATATGTTACCTGGAATTTCACCTACAAGTGTGTTGTTAAATAGTTGTAGTACATGAAGCCTGACTAGATGACCTAATTGACTGGGGATTTCTCCATATAGGCTGTTATTGTAAAGGTTAATGATCTTAAGGAAGCTCAGGTTTCCTATGAACGGAGATATGGTTCCTGCCAAACCTCTAGAACTCAAATCTAGTACAGTCACTCTTTTATGTTTACTCCCACATTTGACCCCTTCCCAAGAACAATGGTAAATAGAGTCATTCCAAGAGTTTAAAACCCGGTTGGAAGGAACCAGTAGTTGGCTTTTGATGGCTAACAACGCGATGTGGTCCGTCTCGTTGCCTGAGTAATCAATTCTATGTAGTGCCGAAGTTACAATAATATTGAGTATTACAAAAACAAAGATGATAACAGAAATATTACTTGGACTTTCATTTTGGGTTTGGAGATGGATTGGTTTTATTTTGTATGTTGTCAGCATTGTTTTGTGTGAGATGCTCTTGAGCTTGATCACTCTTTCATTTATATAGGCATTTAAATCATATTTTATTCTCTGGTGTACCTCTCTTAGTTGATGAGGGTAATTGCATTATTTACCACGGTAAGCTTAACCATTATTTCGTTTACATGTGAAGTTTATGGTTATTGGTTTTTACCGTGGTATTAAATCTGAATTTGAAGCTTGATGTCGAACTCGGTCATTGACTCATTACACATTTACACCCCGATCTCTGTTGTTTCATTATAAATGTGCGAGATGCAGCCGTAAATACAATCTCATTAACCTTGAAAATCCTGATAACCCGGTCACATTGCAATGTAGTGAACGATATTCTGTATAATCAACCTTGAAAACTTGGCAGATTTGGCCGGTAATTTGTAAACCTGAAAGCTTACATTAAACTTTAATTTGGCAGATTTGTATATTCTTTATAATTCTATCTGATATTTCTAGTGATAATTTGTATACGTCTTGCAGGCGTCTTTTTCTAGCATTTAAAAGTCCTTTCTTGTGGTGCTGGTTATTTTCATTCGATTATGTGGCAAATGGTTGGAACCTGACACTCCGTTGAAGCTCATCTTGGATTGCTCTTCTGTTGTTTCCTCTTCCAAGTAATTGATTGGTCCACAGTTTGTAAGCCGTGATAAGGTACGTCTACTTTCCTGTCATGAGCTCACTTTCTAGACCGACAAAGGCTGTACTCTAGCATGTAAATTCATTGACAACAATTAGACATAGTATTAGTTCCCGGATTCCAGTTGTACTTCTTTGATTAAAATGCTGAGTACCTAATCATGTCATTATCGAGCAATATGTTGGTCGGTTTTGAGATCACAGTGAACAATTAGAGTTTGACACTTGTAGTGGAGATAAATGAACAAGGCATATTCATTTATCTGTTTCCTTGGCCTAGATAACAATTTTGCAAGTTAATTGTACTGCTAATTTTCTCTGAATTGGTTTATTGTATGGAATGCGCACGACTCTACTTCCCAATACTGTGGAATTCTTGAAGTACTGAATATTCTTGGTCCAAGCATAGGAACATAACACTAGTCTTTTTATGTTGGCCAATTAGAATTTTTCATATTTTATTGCATATCACTGACGCTTACAATCTTCATCTTTTATCTTAAAACATATTGCAAGTATTATTTGTGAGATAGTCGAGTACGACAAATCACACATAGATGACTTCCTTGAGATCGTGCCTCACAATGATACGATCCTTTGAGCTACAGGATGAAGTTTCATTGTATATGTTGTTGTAGTATACTCCGTACTTTATATTTTCATCTATTCATCAGAATAGTGCTTTCAACCATGTCTTTCGTCTATCTTATTTACATCTTTAAGCTAGTCAACAACAAATGGCAATCTCTGAAGATTTTTTTTAGGCACATCTAGATGATTTTATTGGTGTCGAAAACTTTTTTGGTTAATTAATTGTGTTTACTATGAAAACTTTTTTGGTTAATTAATTGTGTTTTGACGATTGATGGAATAAAATGCATGCTTGTGCGGTCCTGCCTAACAATGTGGAATTATCAGTAGCACTATAAGAGTTTAATGTTATAAAATGAATTATTTGATCAATTAAGCGGCTTCCTCGCAGTGTAATGATTCTCCTTGGAGAAATGAGAGGCCATGCCACTCAAAGAAAGACTACCATGTAAGGTGATTATTTCTTGGTCTTTAAATATAATAATACTTTAATCCTATTTTGTGAGAAAGACTTCCAAGTCTAGTAATACTAAGTAATATTTTAGTCTATGGTATTGTACTTTACAAAGAACAGAAGTATTATGTCAATTAATGTTAGCTGGGCTCGTCGTGCTATCTTGCATACCTATGTTGGACATGGGTATGATACTCGGACACTTTTATAATTGCAGAAGTCGTGAAGATTTCTGAAATATTCAATGAGGCGTAGCAATGAAAATATGTTGGAAACTTCTGAGTTCTTAACCTGACTCGTGTATACTGTGCCTTGATTTTGTTGCAGTGTCTGCAACCGAAAACTGAAGCCTGCTGTAGACTCTGGTAATTTTCATTCGATGGTGATCCTAATGGTTGGGTCCCAGCACTTTGACAGTCACCGCAGAAGTTGTTAATGACGTAGAGAAGATTTTGGTTGATATGTGTGTTTCATATGACATACTCTTAAATAGTTATTCCTCTAAAAAAAGAATGCTTGCACAAAACACAATTATGTGGGACATAATTGTTAAAACTGATAAAATTTATGTCTTGGATAACCGAACCAATCAAGGGACATTCGTAAAAGAAATGATCTTTGTTTTCCATATGATGCTTGTACAAAACACAATTATGTGGGACATTAATATGACTTTTAAGAAGTCTGTCTTTCGTTGGGAGGCCATAAACACAGACTTTCCAAAGGAAAAATTTTAACTTTGGAGGGATATTCAAATTCCAAATCCAAGTGAAATAGCTAAATTAGAATTGAACTACCCAAAAATGACTCGACATGATAAATGACCAGTAATTATTCACCATCTGGAGTGACCCAATCTGAATCCAGGCGGAATGACCCATTTACCCCGTTTAGCTAGACCTGTCAAACGGGTTGGGTTCGGATCAATGTCAATCCTGGTTAGGTCATTTTTGGGTTAGTTGGCTTCGGATCAAGTAAGGTTATTTCGGGTTCGTATAATTTTCGAGTCAACTACTATTATCATAAATAATAGTCCGTTGGCAATAATAAATATTCCGGTCCGATTTTAGTGGGTCGGGTCCATTTGGGTTTTGCTTCAAGCTTGGGTCTTGAGTTCGGGAGTCGAATCGGGTTCAGGTCAAGTTATTCGGGTTGGTTCAATTTTGCCGAGTCCAGGTTCTAGCCCTCTTAGCTCACACAGGCCGACGCAAACAAAGAAGAAAGACAAAGATTACCATTTAGAAATAGAAAAAGCTTGATATAGAAAACAACGAGAAAGATTAACCATGGAATTGAATACAGAGAAAAACAGTTTATAGGGGTCAATGAAATTGGTGAGGGTCAAATAAATTGAAGATTTAGAAGAAGAGGTACGATTTTTTTAATTATTTTGGTTTCTGCAATTCATATTTATTTGTTTGATATTCAACTGAAACATTTGAGGTTAGCCTTTCGGAGCACTCGTAGTACTCCCTCCGTCTCATTTATTTGTTTACCTTCTATGGGTAATATTTATCAAATGTAAACAAATGATTGGGGACGTAGTTGGTTTATTTTGTGGAACTATGTGGATGTGAAGATTAACAAGAGAAACTTGGCAGCTAGCTTGTTTACAGTAACTGAAAAAACATAATCAAATAAACGACAAGTAGTACAGTACAGCGGAAATGAAAATATATACCAAGTAAAAACGACTATGGCAGATTGTAGTATTAATAACTCTCTCTTGAGATTTTCCTGATTAAGAACAACCTTAGGTGGCTCACTGTAACATCAGCGGCGCGCTGCATGTAGAAAATAATGTTATGTTAGCGGAACTTCTAATCAAATTGAAACTTTCAAGATAATTCATTACTAGTAAACTCATGATATGTCTAATGATATACCTCTTGCAGGAAGATTACGCCTGTTTCTAGCATTCACAAGTTTGTCTCTTGCTGATTGAAGCCTGCTTGTGGCATCCACTATTTTCATTCGTTCTTGTGGCTGATGATTGGAGCACGACACACCAACACTGATCACAGCAATAATGCATTCCTCTCTTCGTTGAAGCTCATCTTGAATTGCCCGTCTGTCATCGGCTTCTTCAGTGAGATTATCTTCTTCAAGTGATGGATCTACAATTTGTAAGACTTGGTCAGGTAATGCTGCTTCCGCATGCTTATGAAGGTTGTAGCCTTCATTGAACATGTTGTCTGTTGGACTTTTTCCTGTCATTAGCTCAAGTAGCAATATCCCATAGCTGTAGACATCACCCTCTGTAGATGGCTCACTTCCGATCCCATACTCTGACAAGTGAACCCCATGACAATGCTTAGCCACAAAATAAAAGTAGACAAAGCCTTAAAATTACTCGCTGACTATACATATTTAGCAAGTAGTAGATATATTGACAAAAGTACTTCACGGTGTTTGGCAGATAAATTATAATTAGGAATCATGCTATTATTACCTGGAGCAGCATAGCCTATAGTTCCCTTGATTCCAATTGTACTACTTTGATTCGGATGTCGAGGTTGAGTAAGAAACCTTGCTAACCCAAAATCTCCAACGTGAGCGACCATGTCATTGTCAAGCAGTATGTTGCTAGGTTTCAAGTCACAATGCACTATTGGAGTTTCACACTCATGGTGGAGATAGCTGATTGCATGGGCCACATCAATCGCTACGTCCACCCTTTGAGCAAGGCTCATGTTTCTGTCGACTCCGTGTAACCATTTG
>JAGPOY010006325.1:0-10404 GCA_018983105.1 Silene uniflora | reverse complement strand
GATGTTGAGATAATTATTTAATACAGATTAAATAAAATTGGCTAAAACGGATTAAACTGTTAATTCGTAAATTAAATATAAACGGTTATATTTAATTAATGTATAATATGAGAGCTTAGACGAATTACATGATTGATTCGTAAATTAATATAATCGGTTATATTAATTAAGCTAATTATTCAATATTGTCATTTTATAACTGTCAGACCATTATTGATATATCGACTAGTAGATATATTAATATCGGACACGTTAGTTGACGATTTATAATTAAAACCCGTAAGAATACATTTTAGCGCATGGGTCGAAATAAGGAGAGAGTGGAAAAACCCACTCTCCCCTAGGTTTGCTCGGCCGAATGAAGACAAAAGGAGAGCTCTCTCTCCTTTTGCACTTACTCATTCTTTTTCATCAAAACTAGGGTTTTGAGAGGCATTCCTCTCAATTCTCTCGATCTCACATCGAAAAACTCACAAGAGTTCTCTCCATATTGCAAGGCAATCGGAGAACATTTATAGCATAAGGGGCATAGTCTCAAGCGGTTTAATTTGGGTGCAACGATTAGGAGGAAATCTACGTTGATTTCTGATCTTAGGCCTTATCGCACGGACCAAAGCTTATTTCTCATTTCTAGTTTTCGATCTATGTATTTCGTTTATGGCGCGTAATTTCACATGTTAAATTTTCGTTATAGTCCTAAAATTTAAGGGGTGAATATACCGATATTCCTCACACTAACATTATCAACCCATTGAGATAGGGGACTATCAAAACATTAATTGAATTGTTTTTAAGAGTATCAAATAATTGAGATGGGGGACTATCAAAACATCAATTGAATTTTTTTTAAGAGTATCAAATGATTGAGACGGGGGACTATCAAAACATCAATTGAATTTTTTTTTAACAGTATCAAATGATTGAGACGAGGGAATATCAAAACATCAATTGAATTTTTTTATAACATTATCAAATGATTGAGATGGAGTGAGTATTATCAAAACAACGAATGAGTTGAATGTTCGCCAAAAAAAAAAAAAAATCCATAGCAATTAGAGATGAGTTAATATTTGTAACCCGTGCAACACACGGACATGAAATCTAGTAAAGAATATTTTACAAAATTAGTTATTTATCACGGAGTGTTGTAACTAATGGATCTTATTTTGATGTGTGTAATATTAATGACATAATACTTGTTATTTCGGGTATTTTGGATCACTTTAATTTAGATCGGGTCATTTAAGGGTCGGTGGTTTTTGATAGTCACCTCAGGTCAGGTCAATATTAGATCAATTAAAGTTCGGGTTAGGTTATGTCGGGGGGTTGAGGTCATAAGACGGTTAGACAACTTTGTCTCACTTTTGGGTTTCGGACAAGATATATCGGGTAGAGGGTCGTTTGGGTTAGTTCAGCTTTGCGAGGTCTACAACCCTGACCCATAGACGAGCGGCGGCCGGCACGACAGGCGACGACGACGACGAAGGAGATTGTTCTTGTTGTTTGAGGTAAATACTAATACTCGTAATACATGTTAGGGTTTTGCCTGTATATCTCCTCGCAGAATTTGGGATTAGGGATTTGCCTGTATATTGTTGAAATTTAGTTAAAAATTGTGTTTGAATTGAATTGTTGCAGTTAATAAAGAAAGACGTACAATGTCGGTGATGGTTGTAACTAGTTTGGGTGAATTGGTCATTGACCTCTTTACTGATCGTTGTCCCTTAACTTGCAAGAACTTCTTGAAGCTCTGCAAGTATGTTTTCTCTCTTTCCCATATTCGTAATTGCTACTTGTCGATAAAGTCAAGTGAAATGAGTTTAGTCCATAATCAATCAAAATCAAATTGTGTTTCGAGTTATGAATTTTAAAGTCAAGATATTGCGTCACGTTTATATGCAGGATAAAATACTACAATGGCTGCTTATTTCACACAGTGCAGAAGGATTTTACTGCCCAAACCGGTGATCCAACAGGTAGCGGCACTAGTGGAGATTCTATCTACAAGTTTATATATGGTGACCAAGCGCGGTTTTTCAATGATGAGCTTCACCCCGATCTCAAGCACTTGAAGACAGGTACTGTAGCTATGGCTAGTGCAGGGGAGAATCTAAATGCATCACAGGTAATTCTCATGGAACTTGTAACTTCTAAGCTAGTTCCATCTTTTGGCTCTGCTGGAGAAACAAGTGTATGTGCCTAAAAAAAATAAGCTTTCTTGATTCACTTTTGACCTTCTGCTTTCAGTTCTACATCACATTGCGAGATGATCTCGACTATCTTGATGAAAAACATACTGTAAGTGGTTTCTCCTTGTTGATCTGTCTATATTTTTTTGGGGAATATTGCGTACTTTCTATAAATTTATTTCTGTAAACTAAAAGTGTATTCTGAATTGCGATTGGTGCTTATTACGAAGTAATTTTGCTTCTATTTACATTTATTTACTGTCGTCTTACTGATTTGTACTTTGTTTAAACTATCAATCACTGCTTCTGTATGCTCCTTCGTTACTTCCGATATGCCTTTTTATTTCTTCTTCCATCTCTTATGCCTAGTACCTCTTTCGAGAAGATAACATCAACAATGGTTTGATGGTTACTGGTCATGGAATTTTATAAAAAAAAAATTTCATGAATATTATTTTTATAGTTGATACACTACGTTCATATCAGTCGTAGGAGTAATGTTATTCATATTTCATTGCTCTTTGCCATTAGCGAATGACAGAAACAGCTTGACCATGCCTAGCACGGTCTTTGCCATTAGATTAATTTCAAATCTGTGTGGCAGAAAAATGGAAATATGTTCTGTTCTGAGTTGGTGGTTAATTAATGGCATGCATATCCTGATGTGCTGCTAACTTCCTGATCACCTTGTCATTTTATTGCTGATAAGTAACTATTTGTGTCCTTTTAATCGGGAGATTATGAAGCAGAAATAGGGGCAGAATAGGAAAGGAATGTTTTAATGATGGCTAGACGAGTGCATCATTGGTTGTTGAAGCTTATGTCATCACTTTCTCTTTTTCTTGGCTCCATAAGTGCTTTTGATGGTATTATATCCCTTTTTGTCACATGAAGCATTTAAATTGACGTGTATTAATTGTCTGCTAAGGTTTTTGGAGAGGTTGCAGAAGGACATGAAACATTAATGAGAATCAACGAAGCTTATGTGGATGATAAGGGACGACCTTTTAAGAATATAAGGTAATAATTGTACCTTTGTCCTGCTTTGATGGACTTTGAGTTCATATTGCTAGCACGTAGTTTTAACTTGTGTGGATGCATAACATGTGCTTTTTAATACATATGCATGCAACAGAATAAAGCACACATATGTTCTTGATGACCCTTTCGAAGACCCTTCACAACTGGCGGAATTAATTCCTGATGCTTCCCCGGAAGGCAAGCCAAAAGAAGAGGTGGTTGACCTTTCCTATCTTATATCATCCATTAATATTATCTTGCTAACTTGTAGTAGTGCTTCTTTTATTTATTCTGTTATATTTCCTCTAAATGGTCTTTCCTCAAGTGCTTGTTGGACATAATGCCCATTTTTAGTCTGCCATCTTCCTTCAAATTACTATTTCACTGGGATTCATGGCCGAGTGTTAGGGTGTTGCTTTTAGAATTGAGAGGAATTTTGGGATTATGATTGTTGACAGTCGTGTTGCTATAAGAATGCAGAACTGTTTATGAGGTGCTGAAAATCTAGTCACTCACTGATATTGACTATTATGTAACTGAAAAAGTTTAGTCATTCAGCTAGATTGAGTTGACTGTCTATTCTAATGGCTTTGATTTTGCCATTTGCCCTCCCTTCCTTACCCTCTTTGTTGGGTTTTCAACCATAGGTTTATCAAGTATAGCTAAGATGATGAAAGTTGGGTATAGTTTGTGGAAGGAAATTAGGCTAAGGATATCCTCTTTTAGCTGTTGGTTAGGTTAAGGAGAGTTTGAGATACTTGCTTGATCAACTTTGCAGGGTAATTTAGGACAATTACAATTAGAAAATAGAGGAATTTTAGGGAAAGAAGAATTAAGGGAACAAGACTTGAAAGAGAATGTAACAGGAGGAATGGGGAAGAGAGTAGAAGACTATAATTATTTAATGAGAATACTCTCAAGTCTTAACTATGGGGATGCTTCTCAAAATAACAATTTAGAAGTAAAGAACTAACAATTTACGTAGAAACAGCTCTGCTAAAATGCGTTCGGTCCATTACTTGTTCTCTTTTCCAAAGCCTCAGCCTCAACTATTAAGGTTGTGCTTTGATTGGTGGGAAAACTCAAACAAAGGTAATTTTCTTATCTTGCTTATGAGTTATGATCTCTCATAAAAATATCTTCTGTACTGCTAACAAACATAACCATGCTAATTTGATGGTTGAACAAACCTTGTAAAATGCAAGTGATGCAACTAATTACTTCTATAAAAACCGTTGCATTGTATTCGCTTTCAAGAAAGTCTTCTCCTCAAGGCTATTGAAGAAAATTGGCATTTTTTTTCTTCATATGTGGCCATGAGTGGGATGTACCTGCTAATTACGCAAGACCAATGTGACACCGAGACACTTGGAAGCTAAACAGGGATAATTGGTGGATGTCTGTCAGTCTAAGTAATATGTCACTATGTGAGTGTAGCAACTAGCAAGGGAATGAGCGGTGGCAAGGACATGATTGGGTGTTTTATCTATAGTACGTTGCTGGGTTTGGTCTTCTTATGTATGGACGACATATTGACAGATTTACTTTTTGATGAGCAATGGACATAGGAGAATGAGGACCATGGTATCTGTATTCTGATTGTTCTTTCTTTGGGTAAAATATCTGAATTCAGTGCCAAAGTTTTGAATAGGCTTGTTATTTTTGGTGGAATGTTATAATTGCTCTCAACTTATACAAATGTTGTTGTCCAAAAGTGAAGGGTAAGCCTTTTTTTTTTTTTCCTTCTCTCTCTCTGCGTACCTATTAAAAAAGCCGTTTTTGTAATTGGAACATGCTCTCTCTCTCTCTCTCTAAAGAGAGTCGTTTTGTGTTTGTTTAAAGGAGTAATGTAGGATACTGATATCAAGGACACAAAAGGGGGACGCTCATTTACAAACTCTCAAACTATCATGAGCAATCTTATCTACTTAGTGAAGAAAGGTGAAGTTGTCGGTGTGAATGGAGCACTTAACTCCAACTTTACAATAACAAAAAAAAACAGAGTAGCATTGACTTTGAAGTATCTGTCTCGAGCCTACATACTATGTTGTTCAAATAGAATAACTTTTCATGGGATTTTTTCCACGAGTTTCAAACATTTTGTATCATGGTCTTTTTTCGTGTCTGGCCGTTCTCAATTCTTTTGACAGTCTTTATTTAATTTTGCCCTCCGTGTATTTAAGGTTATTGATGAAGTGAGACTCGAAGATGATTGGGTCCCCATGGATTCACAATTAGCTCCAGAAGAACTTGAGGAAGCTATTCGTACAAAGGAAGCACATTCTAGGGCCGTTGTTCTTGAGACTGTATGTAAATTTCTGATTTATCTGTGTTTCGTGTATCGATACTTGCTGCTGAAAGAAACCATCACATCTACTTTTAAATAATGCAACAGATTGGTGACCTCCCTGTAGCAGATGTAAAGCCTCCTGAGAATGTGTTATTTGTGTGTAAACTTAATCCGGTGACCGAGGTGAGTACTTAGTTGCTTGAAGATACAAAGTCAGTAGAAACCAAAAACGAAAGACAAAAGAGGAGATATGAAGACTGGATAAAGTAAACAATACATTTAAATCGCAAGAGGCAAGCATGTTAAGAGAAAACATTTGCTAACCCCAGAAGCTGGGGAAATTCTACTCATGATTTGCGAAACAAAAAGAGGCACCAAAAGCAGGGGAAGTGATTAGAAAAGTGTTAGACCCCTTAGTTATTAAAATTGAAACAGCATGAATGTGATCCTCGATTAAAAAAATTAGCATCGTAGCATTCATGTATCTGACAATACTAGTTTCATTGATACAAAAACTGGAGGCAAGGTGAGAGGATGTTTTTGTAAGAAGACATGATGGAAGGGAAGGTAGATGTATAGAGAAAGAAAAGCTGATACTCGGACAACCTTTGTCCTGAAAGTGACAGAAAGGAAAGGGAGATTGACTTGATTTTTATCTTTACAAGTATTATTATTAAATATATAACAAAAACATTCTCAATTCCAGACAACAACTTACGCATTTGATATGTTATGTTTTTTCTCCAGGATGAGGACCTGCATACAATATTTTCACGTTTTGGGACTGTTACATCGTACGTTTATCATTTGATCCATCTATAGATTGCTCCAGTTGACATGGAACCTGTTTGAAGTACTAATTGTGCCAACATCTGACAGGGCTGAGGTTATTCGTGATTACAAGACTGGGGACAGCCTTTGCTATGCTTTCATTGGTAAGCACACAATTAATATTCGCACACTCTATGCAAGCATACATCAAGTCATTTACACGATATCTGCATATTGGCTTATGTATATAGATCTTACTCAAGTAGGGAGGCTCATTAAAGAGCATTGTCTAAAATATTCCTAAGTTGCCATCAGAATCCAGACATAGGCACATACCTTCATATTATTAATTTCAAATATGCAAATATCGGGTAGTCCTCATTGCCTTAGTAAAGAATCATGAAGCATACAATGATGGCAATCACTGTTTCTTTCCCTGTTGCATTTCATTTAGATTTTACTTACATTTGGATTTCGGCTGATGACTTAACATTTTCTGTTACTCAGTTACACGTGTTGCTGTGTGGACTGACTTATAATTTCTAATTGTAACAGAGTTTGAAGATAAAGATGCCTGTGAGCGAGCTTATTTTAAGGTTTTCTCTCACTGCATACGATATTGATATTTCCTTGTCACATTATTTGTTACAAAACATTTGGCAATGCACAACCTATTATACTTTTTTTATAAAACACTACCAAAACTCATGTTCTGCCCAAAAAGCCAACGTTTCGACATGTTGAGTTGTTGACTTCCCTTTTAACTTGTGCTCTTTGTGTGCCCTTCCTTTTTTATCTTCTCTTCTTTCTAGTTTTTCCTTTTTTTTTTCAAATGCCTTCTTCTCTTTCTTCTTCTCAAGTGGATGTGGATATATTTTTTTCAACGAGCTATGTAGGGTGTATACTGCTAAAACCCATTTTTCAAGCCATGAGATCAACGTTCTAGCGTGTCGACTACCCTTGAATCTTTACTTTTTGTTTCCCTTCTTTTGCTCTTCCCTTCTTTTTCTTTCCACTTCTTTTAAGTCTTTTTTCTTTTTCTTCTTTCTAGTTTTTCCGTTTTTTTCAAATGCCTTCTTCTCTTTCTTCTTCTTAAGTGGATGTGGATATATTTTTTTTCGACGAGTTATGTAGGGTGTATACTGCTAAAACTTATTTTTCAAGCCATGAGATCAACGTTCTAGCGTGTCGACTTCCCTTGAATCTGTACTCTCTGTTTCCCTTCTTTTTCTTTCCCACTTCTTTCAAATGCTTTTTCTTTTTCTTCCTCTTCATACTTCATCTCCACTCATGTTTAAGCTGAAAGTGGGTCAAATGCAATTATTTTATGTGAGGGGTAAGAAACCAGGGTATTCCCCCCTATGAAGAAACTAGGATTTATATTAGGGATAAAGAAATAAAGTAGGTGGATAGAGTGATTGACAACTCAATAGTTAGTGAAGAAGGGAGGTTAAAGAGTAACTGTGGGTGCCTTTGTGTTAGAGTAGGAGGGAAATATCAAGTCAGAAGCAATGGTGGTCCATACGTTAGAAGCTTGACTTCTGTGTCGAAACGAGTTTGTCCCACAATTTTGGAAATTAGCCGACTGTCACTGATATGTGCACATGATATTCGAACTGAGTCTACATGATGAGCTTAGGAATTTATTTGTAGTTTCCCCAACCAACCTTCCAAAGTGTCTCCCCTTCCCAAATTAAATAAGAGAGGTGAAAGTGTGAAAGAAAGTAATGAGAGAAGGCATATATTAAAGAACGTTTGAAAAAGAATCCCTACATCTATTTGTTGCAGATGGACAATGCATTAATTGATGATCGGAGGATTCACGTAGATTTCAGTCAGAGTGTTTCCAAGCTATGGAATCAATTTCGGCGGAAGGGAATCCAAGGTCAGTTGTTGATAATTTCTAGATGATTGTTCTTTTTTTTTTCTCCTTGTGTGCACACTTGTACCTTTTTTTTTCCGCTTACATCTTAGGTTGAATTTGTTTCTCCGAAAGAAATCTTGGTTCTGAAGAACGTAACTTCTGAAAGGTTTTTATCTTTCAGCTGAATATCTTTTCATGCTTTTGAAAAATGTTTATGCGCTTCTTATATTGTGATGTTAAGTCAGTCGGAACTCGGGAATTGTCGACCTATTTCCATTATGGGCGATGGGCAAACAACTACTATCTGTTAACTTGTGTACATTCATTTATTTCGCGATCTAATTTTGTTATGGGTGATGGGAAACAATTGTTATCTGTTAAGTTGTGTACATCCAACAAATGCCTAGTGTTCATTAAAGAACTTCATAATGGGTTACTAGTATGGATCCCGCGCATGCGCGGTATTTGTAGATCTTTTGTTTGTATAATGTATTATTTATAGATTTGAGATTGCCATATCATTAATTTTCCATATTTTAATATGAGGACAAAAAATTGAAATGGAAAACTAATGAAGAATTGAATAAAGTCATGAAATGTGAATTTTAATGAATTTTTTTAGCACAAAACTAATGATATCAATTTATGAATTTTCTCATGTAATTTTAAGGTTCTTTTGTCACGAAATAAATAATATCAGTTCATAATTTTTTTTTTTTAATAAGAAATAAGTACGTGGTCAGTATTTTTTTATACAAAACTAAAAATATCAATTTGTCGGTTTTGCATATACGAATTTTAGATTTATATTAGTTTTGTTTTATTTTAATTAAAAGATTATAATTTAGTTAAAAAAAATACAATGATTAAAGATTATAATTTAGAAGTAATAAAACTATTGAGAATTTTAATTCTCTTAGTAGTAAACTAGTGTAGATCCCGCGCAAATGCGCGGTTTTTTAGATAATAATGTATAAAAACGTTAAATATTATAGCTTCGTAACATGCTTAAGCCAGTATAATAAAGACTATTTGATAGTTTTCACACCAAATAAGATTGACGTTTTCACTGACCTAATTATATAAATTACTTTATTATTAAAAATAATATTAATATATGATTAAATTTATCAAAAGAATAACCTCAAGTAATTACTTAATTATACATTAAAATTAGAGCATTGCAAAAGGAGATAGTCTATTTGTAGTACGTTTGTATCAAAAGACAGGAAAATAGAATTGTGAAAAAAAAAGGGTCCTGATCTTCGCAGTACACATTTTACTCAACGCAGTACAATATTGACAATTTTATCCCTCTCATTTCCACCCCCATTTTCCCTCTCTAACCTCTATCTAATATTTTTTCTCTCTAATGTTAACAATATTTATCATATCAATTCATCTCCATTCATATTAATTTTTTCTCAAATCTTTAACAATATCAAACCCACAATTTTCGGCGTCCTCTGCTTTACAGCGAGAAAAGTTGTAAAAAGGGACTTTGTAATTACACTACAATAGTGAAGAAATGTGCTAAAATTCCCTTTTAATCCAAAATCCCAGGAAACGATCACTTTTTTTAGTGCTTTTGCTCGCTCGGCACGAACATAAGTCAGTGCTTAAATACTAGCCCGCAGGTCAAGTCTTTCATTTAGTTTTAGTAGGCTATCCTATCTATAGATAGGCGGGTTGGTTGGCGTCGGTTTGGTCGGTGTCGGCTTGGCTGCAGCCGGTGTTGGTTAGTCGGGTTCAAGTAGCGGTAGTCGGGTTCAAGTGTGGAGGCGGGATAGGCTAAGGACGCCAGTTTGGTGCCGTCAGTTTGGTCACCGTCGGTTGGGTCACCGTCAGATTGGTCGCCGTCAGGTTCAAGTAGGTGTCGCCGGCGTCCTACCCTTGCCGGCGTCCGACCCAGGCTAGCCGCAGTAATTTTTACCGAATTAATTCCATCATACTATACATTGTCTACACCTTAATTAATTTAGACCATAAACCCTAATTAGAAAAAAAATATGAAGAACTAGTCAAATTAAACGATAATATAGGATAAATAGATTAATTACTTGTTCGTCACTTTAATAATCGATCATAATTGAAGAATTTTAATGGTTGAAGATGGTTTAGTCTTTCAACTGTAGAGAGAAGAAGGAGAAAATTAGGTTTGAATGTTTTCTTAGTGAAGGGCAAACAAATGGAAACTTTGGTGCAAAAAGTACTGTATTGAGTAAAATACGTACTGCGAAGATAAACTACGAAAAAAAAATTGCGCAGAA
>JAGPOY010006324.1:0-10389 GCA_018983105.1 Silene uniflora | reverse complement strand
TTTGTTTAGCGAATTTGAGTTGGATTAGTATAGATCGGTCAAAATAAATATCGAATTTGTAATACGGAATATAGTTAGAATACGAGGAAAGGGAATAGGAAAGGGAGTATATAACTAATGTAAGATAACAATTTAATATTTGCAATAATTTCATGTTTATTAGATGTGAGTTGTGACATTATTTGAATTATTACTCCGCTTTAAATCTTTAATAATGGGACTTTTTGACCCTTATTTGGGAGAGTAACATAACGAGATTAATGAAGATTTGTGAGACAGTCACTCGTCAATAACAACAGACCATAATCTCACTTATCATGGAGTGCGACAAATGAATGAGACACTTATAAATGAAATAGGTACACGAATGACCGAGGGAGTAGGAACGAATTTGAAACATCTTATTTCCGTAAAGCAAAATGTCAACTTACAATACTCAATTAAATAACTAAATTCCATGTTTTAAAATCAATTTACAAAATCATATTTGGGACATTTGTAATAAGTGTACCTTTATAAGGCAAATTAACAGTGCAACAGATGATTTAATATTTGCATTTCTAATATATGAATTAATATGAATTAGCTATGGCAAAATTAATTGTATGTTAATACTTACTACTACTACTTGATTAGTACTCAAAATTTTACTTGATATTGTCGACATTAAAACGATAAATTTCGAAAAGCCTAAGTGCACCATTACGAAATCTAATCATGTAAATTGTATAAGTTGTCCTCAAAATATTTATTGGTCATACTAATTGGCAAACGCATCATGCATACTTGGTTAGTAAATGACATTACTTGCAACAAATTGTTAAAGGAAAATGAGTGTAATAATTGAATTCTCAACACTTAGTAGGAGTAAACATATAGTAGATAATTTGGAGAGAATTAAACAACCTTAGCCTTAAATGCATGCATTAAATTAAACAAACTTAACCTAATTGCCCGTTTGCCGAGAGAAATAACATTAGCTTACATGCATGCATAAAATTAAACTTACTTAATACCTAATTGCCAGTTTACCACATAGGTTACATAAAGTAAAAAAAGAAAAAGAAAAACTAACTAATTATTTCCCTAATTAAACTAAATGAAATTTTAAACCCTTAGCTAAGTAGCATCATCCTTTTCTTCAACCTCCTCTTCAACTTTATCCGCAACACTACTAGACGCAACTTTATCCGCAGCACTAGACGGGATAAGTGCAAGATTATTTTTTAGCTCGAGTTCTTCCGGAGTGAAATCCTCCGGGAAATCACCCAATGTCGATCCACTTGAATCACTATCTTCACCTTCACCGTCACCGTCACCGTCACCGTCACCCTCACCCTCATATTCTTCTCCTGGAATACGTTGCGAGTGAATGGGCACTTCAGCAGGCTGGTAACCAAATATGGGTAGTCCCTTTTCTTTTGTCACCCTTTTTACGGCTTTCACGAAAAGTTCAGCATTCTTATCCCAATTTTTCACTTGAACTGTCCAACTTCTAACTTCATAGGGAGGAATAACTTCCCAAGATTTCTTAATCACATCGTGAATACGATGATCTATCTTAGGCAGACGCGACGCTTCACTCAAAAAAAGCACAAGTACAAATAAATGAGTTCTCCATGCGTCAAAATTGTTATCTATCTTGTCTAAAGTGGTGATTGCGTTCTCGACTGAGTAACAGCTAAAAGTGTAGTCGTAAATATTTCTCAATGTTCGTCATCTTGAACGCATGCCAAATTCCTTTTGCGTCGCTTAATCTTAGAAATGCATGAACATAGACGCTGAATGCCGCAATAAGGACCTTGACTCCGAATTTCTCACATTTCGTCTTCAGTGTTACTTCAACATACGTTATATCCTCGAGATTTTTTGGCTCTTTTGGGGTTACCCGTACCCCGCCAGCGGTACGGTCACTCCCTAAATATTGCCGTAACTGTTTACGAAATCGTTTATATTTTGTAATGCCTACAATATACTCTATTCTAGCAATTATATTCATGATTGGTGAAGAATAAATAAACGATAATATTATATGTAATTGAGAGTATAAGACATAGTGTTAAATAATTAATATTTAGTAGATTGATGAGTGAGTGAGTGAGTGTAGTTGGGGAGCGACTTGGGGTCAACAGTACACAACTTTTACTTATGATGAGAGTGAAAAATAAATTGCTATTAAATAAGTAATATTTAGTAGAGTGAGTGAGTGAGTGAGTGAGTGAGTGAGTGTAGTTGGGGAGGGACTTGGGGTATATGTAGAGTAGAAAATAAAGTATTGTGAGAGTTTAATTTAAATTGTACGTGCGCATTTTATAAATGCATGAATAACTAGTGTAGAAAAAATAAAGTTGAAGGAAGGAATCTCTAGGTTTTTTTGACTTAATTTTAATCTTTATAAATTTAGTTAAGTTAAATTAAATTACGTACCGATGATCTCATTACAAATGTACATTTTTCTCTTATCTTATGCATATATATGACGTTGTTTATCCGTTTGTTTCCGTTGAGATTTTTCATCCCACTGAGGATCATTCAATCATTCGTGCCTATGTCACTGTGTAAATAGACAGTCTTATAAGAGAATTATTCTTAAAACAATATTCATTTAATTTTATCAACGGATGAAAATTAAATTAGAAACGATTAAATTAACATTGTAGTCATCCGTTCACGTGATATTATCATAAAAGTAGAGTTATGGTTATAGTAATATCATTAGAAAAGAGTGAAAATTTTAATATCACAAAATATTACTACGTGCAAAATATGTGGGGAGCTGATCCCGAGTTCAAAGATGTGGTAAAAAAAATATGGGATGACCCTGTTGGGTGGTATAAAATGTTCCAAGTAGTCAAGAAGTTAAAATCTTTGAAGCAACCTCTCAGGAAGCTTAATGGATCTGCTTTTGCTAATATTGAAACTGCTGCTAGTATGGCTAGGATGTTCTTAGAGCATATTCAGGAAAAGCTGCATGCTGATCCTAGTAATGTTCAATTACAACTGGGTGAGAGAGAAGCTGCTATCAGTTTCAGAGAGCTTGATGGTGCTAAAAGAAGTTTCTTGGCCCAAAAGGCCAAGGTTCAGTGGTTTGAGGAAGGAGATCACAACACTAAGTACTTCCATAGTACTATAAAAGCTAGAAGAGTGAGTAATAGGGTGTTGAGTATTCAGGACATTAATGAGAATTTGTGCAATACTGTGGAAGGCATTGAGAATGCTTTTATTGAGTATTATGAATTGTTACTTGGAAGTAATACTGAAGTCAGCCATGTTCACTTTCCTACTGTAAGGAAAGGGAAGATCCTAACTACGTAGTGAGCAGGGAAGTGAATTGTGTAGAGAGGTGACTAGAGACGAGGTCAAAAGGGCCTTGTTTTCTATTCCTCCAAACAAGGCCCCTAGACCTGATGGATTTTCCTTCCAGTTTTTCAAAGACACATTTGATATTACTGGTGTGGATGTTGTTGGTGCTGTGCTGGAATTTTTTAATTCTGGCAAACTATTAAAGCAGGTGAATTCTACTACTCTAACCCTAATCCCTAAAAAGGCTAGACCAGTTAGTGTGGCTGATTTTCGTCCAATTGCTTGTAGCAATGTTTTATACAAAGCAATTTCCAAAGTCATTTGCAATAGATTAGCTGATGTTCTGTCTTATGTTATCAGTGAAAATCAAAGTGCATTCATTAAAGGGAGAGATATAGTGGACAACATTCTTATTTGTCATGATTTAGTAAGATTATATAATAGGAAGGCTTGTTCCCCTAGAAGTATAATGAAGATTGATCTTAAAAAGGCATATGATTCTATTGAGTGGCCTTTTATAAAGCAAATGATGCAAGCACTTGGGATTCCTGATAGAATGGTGAAGTGGAATATGGAATGTGTCACCACTCCATGGTTTACTCTCAGTCTGAATGGTACAAGTTTTGGGTATTTTCAGGTCAGAGAGGACATAGGAATTACTTATGGCCAGAATCAGATAGTTATCTGAGAGCTCCTGCTGTGGCTTCGGAGACTGTTTGTAAGGAGAAAAAGTGTGGTGGATTAGGTGTGGTGAACTGTAGGCAATGGAACATTGCCATGCTTGGAAAATATGTGTGGTGGATAGCTGCTAAGGCTGACCATCTGTGGATACGTTGGGTGAATCATATTTATATATATTAAGGGTCAAGTTTGGATGGATTGCCAACCCAGAACCAATTCTAGTTGGACATGGAGGAAAATATGTCAAGTGAAGGAACATCCCAGGAATGGTTTAATGAGGAGGGATTGTAATACCCTGTTCCTTAAGGACCCTTTGACCAACCATTGACCATAAGAGACCCTTGGGAAGACTAGTCAATGGTTAGTGTCGGGTTGCTTATATTTATATAGACGAGTTTTAGGAACCTACGTCACAGACACTACTCGGCCGAGTTGTTAGTACTCGGCCGAGCACACACTGCTCGGCCGAGCAGTCATTTACTCGACCGAGTAGACTATCGTCAGCATACCGTTTTATCATTAAAAGACCCGACGAGAAATCACTTTATTAATTTATACAACGCAGCTTTGGGAACCCTATCTCTCCCTCTACCATGCCTCCCTCCTCATATCTACACCTCCTAACCATTAGCATCCAACACAAGAGGAAAGACCTCGCACAAGACAGCATCGGGACAAGGGTAGCACCATGTGATAAGGTAAGTCTCCTAGTCTAGTCCTTCCTTTGACTCAGTGAGATGATATAGAAGATATAGCAGGCATATGTGTCGTTGTTGTAGGATCATACATAGTGAGACCAAGGGGATACTAGGACTGCGCGTCTAGGTGCCAGGCGGCTACGTGACGGAAGAACGTAAAGGTAGGTTTACCTACTCGGTTTGTAATGTAATTGCATACTTGTTTCTATTGTGTGGTTGGTTAGCGATTGTTGAGATTGGAATCATTGGTATCGGCTGAAAGGTTGTGGTAAATGTTCCGGCTGAGTGGACCAACATCGGGAGATGGTTTCACGCCCCTCGATCACTCCTTGCGACTCTCCCGTCGCAAGGAGGATGTGCACATTTAGACTTGGGTAATGGCTTATTCCGATAAGTGGCCGAGGTGACAAGGCTGCGGTCACTGGCTGAGATGTGATGGCCGAAACGGCTGGCTGACTGACTTATTCGGTAACATATGGTTGATGTATTGTGATGATTTACTTTAGTTAACTCGTGTGTATTGCTTGCAGTTGACTGACCCCATTTGTTGTTGTCTTTGACCTGTTGTGATCCATTAGGGAATGGTGAGCAGTTGACTACCAGGTTATCTTGGTGTTTTCTTTTGGGAGTTGAGACAGTCGGAGTCACGGCAGACCACGTCGCTGAGCTGATAGAGTTAGAGTCATACCATAGACGAGTTGTACCTTTCTTTTGTAGCTCTGTAGTTGTTGTATGTTGTAAAAGTTAACCATGTAATTAAAGTATCCTTATTGTTTATTTGATTATCACTTCCTCGGGTAACCGAGATGGTGACACCCTTACCCAACGGGGAAGGTCCTTGCTAAGGCTCCTTGTTGGTTGGGAGTGTTACAAAGTGGTATCAGAGCGAACGATTTTGGAACATGTAACCAACGAACTTAACGAACGTAGCGAGTCAAATAAAATGAACCTGGTGTATGTGTGTTGGGAGCCCTCTAATGTCGATTTTGGATGGGTAGGCGCCCTCATCTCAAAGTCCCGGCCCTTACATGCTTAAGCCAGTCACGTCGCGTGGTTAAAGGGGATGCGTGTTAGGTGTATAGTCTTCTTATGCTTAATTGAGTGCAAGTTCTATGTGTGTCGATGCTATGATGTGTGTATATGCAAGATAGATGGACCGCCCTGTTACGTTTGATTGTTGGAAAGGATGTATGAATGTTATGTTATGAGTGGAAATCTGTGGTAGCATGAATTACGTAATGTGTTGTGTTGTGCAGCGCTGGAAACACAAGGTAAGTTAACAATTTGTGACTATGTGCTGTAATGGAAATTGCCTAGATATATGTTTCAATGCATGCCATATGGGTGATTTAATAGCTGATGTTGTACCCAAGGAGTTGCGTAAAGTATTGTGCCAAAGCGGGTTGACAAAATAAGAAATGGTAATTAATGCGTTTGTGATATGCTAGTATTTGTAAATACTCATTTGGGACGAGTTCCGGGTACAACCCGCACTCCGACCACTGTCTTTTGGTGTTGCAGGAATAAAAAATCGAAGTTCGGTAATTCGTACAGTATACTCGGCCGAGCAGAGAACCACTTGACCGAGTCCGCCGTACTCGACCGAGTACTAGTACACTCGACCGAGTCACCTTTAGGCAGAAGTTGAAGTTCAATCTGACGAAATCGTACTCGGCCGAATACAACTTTTACTCGACCGAGTCGAGCGTACTCGACCGAGTACACCTAATACTCGGCCGAGTACCCCTTTTCGACCGAGCCCGTGTTTTCTAAAACCGGGATTTCTATCTCATAAAACACAATTGTCCTTTCCAATTCTCACACATATTGTCTCTAAACCCTAAGCTCTCATCCTCAAGGCTAGATTGTAGTTGTTAAAATCCTTCAAAGTTCTACCTATCATCTCTTGTTCATCCCGACTTCAAGGTAAGGAATCCGGTATTAATGTTTTTCGCTCTTGTTTGATTGTTTTAGCACCCAACATTCTGAGATCTCAATCTTTTGCACCCAAAACTTGTTGCTAGACACATGATCTTCATAGAGTTGCTTGAGGGTAGTTGATGTTGCTAGTATGTTTAATTTACGCCCCGAAATCTGCCGATTTCACCCAAATTAATTTCTAGGGTTTGTCTAGAAATTTTGCCCTAAATCTTTGCCAGCTCCAATCAATTTGTGTCCCTGGAGTATAGCTCATGTTTGAATCACAACTTACCCCTGTTTTGAGATTAAGCAACATCCATCTTAAAGATCAGTCCTGAGACCGTCTTAAAAATCTGTCCTGGGATCGTAATTTGATACCTAAACTCGTTTTAATTCTTTGCTAGTAATCAAGTTTGCTTAAAATCTTGGTGAAATCTATGCTTTTGCAGTATGGCACCCAAACCCCGTGCTCCAACTAGGAAAAGCACCCGTACCACAGCAACTGAAAGACGGGCCTAAGCGGCCGCGGCAAGGCAAGAGCCGAATGTTGAGACTGGAGAGCCCTCCGAGGCTGTGCCAAGGACTGTTGTGGGGTGAGCTAACCCACCTGGTGTGCCCCCTAATGAGAAGTATCCGATGGTAGTGTTTTCTAACTATACTCAGCGTAACAATTTTGAGGCATTGCTATCTCGGACTATGAGGCCTACCCGATGCATTGACATAGAGACCCTGACTGCCTTGGACATTGAGGATGATGTTAGACACATCTATGAGATTTTGGGAATGGAGGGATTATACTATTTGCGTAAGAAGTCGTACCCTTTTCTAACCTTAGAATTTATGAGCTCTTTCCACTTTGACTCGGTAGGAAGGTCCGCAGACTTCCGATTAATGAACACTGATTTTCACTTCACCCTTAATGAGTTTGCCCAACACTTGAGGTTGGAACCAGAGCAAGATTGGTACATTCCGGATGTGCCAAGCAAGTGTGGAGCCCCACATTATATGACATACCTTACCGGTAACCCACTTCCTTCCGCTAGCTCGATGCTGATTAATGATGTTCAACACATAGCCCTCCGTATCTTCTTGAGATCCATTACGTGTTTACTCTTTGCACGTAGTGATGCTAGCAAGCTAAACACCCATGAAGTGATGCTTCTTATGTCTTATCTTAACCCCCGTCGTACGGAGCGTTGGTATTATAGTGCTCCGGGAGTTGTGTGTTCTGCCTTGGCTCATATGGCCACCTCTCCTTCTAGGTACATCGGTTGTGGGGCAATTGTGACTCGTTCAAATTAATATAATTCTTTTGGTCAAATTGAATAATATTATTGGTCAAATTGAGTATTTATTAAAGTACTGATAAGGGTATGCATGCAGTGGTCAAGTTGGTCAAATTGAATACTCTATTGACTACGGTTGAATTGAAACCCGTTCTTTCATAATAGAAAATCGGAACGATTACAGGAAATAAGTAGCTACTCCCTCCACACATAAATGTTCACCCCATTTATCTAATATATGTGAGGAGTATTTTAATGAAATGGGGTGAACATAAGTGTGTGGAGGAAGTATAACATAACAACGGGTACAAAAAACCGTGGTCGGTAACAATTTAGAATGGTTTTCCAAATGCCGTTTTCTTAAACTGGTAACGGTTGTATAAAAACGTTGACAAGAGTGTGATTCTACAACGAGGTTTTGGAAACCGTAAAACATTTGTTATAACGGTTTGTTAAACAGCCGTTGTCAAGGTATAATAACAACGGTTTCCATTAGAATCCGTTATTGTTATGGCGCGGTCTAGGTTTTCTCCAATACTTGGAAAACGGTAATATAAGTGTCTTTATTATATGCTCTAATCCGTTATGATACACTTGTTATTGATGGCCAGAATTGGCATAGTGAATCAACAATAATGAAATACTTAAAATATAAAAGTTGTTTAAGTGTTACATCGATACCAAAACCAAAAGGATAAAACAACTGTCTAAACAAAACAACAACTGTCTAAACAAACTACTGTCGGTGACACTAGAGGACGACTCGTGAAGAATCTACATCCCATCCCGCAAGCAACATCATCCACAATCTCCATCACGTGCTAATTTAAGCCAACTGAATATAATTATAAAGCATAGTAACATAAAAATACCAACGAAACATCAACATGCTTCACGTGTAATCCTGCCAAATTATCGTCGTAATAGATAATTCTCACCCGGAGATCGCAGCCTGGCCCACCTAAGCCCCGCTCATCTTGTGAGCGAACCCAAGGTCCTTAATGTGCACATCCCTCTTGGTCGAGAACCAAGAGGCGACAAAGGGGCATGAGTTCACCTTTCGCAGTTACCCACTCAGCCGGAATTAATTATGAAACACAACTCAACAATATACCATTCCGTCACAACACCAATATATAAATATAATCAATCAATCATCAATCTAGCATTATCAATTCATCAATTAAGGTTATAGAGACTGTCTTTACAGCTATAATCAATCAACCGAGTAGGGAAACCCTACCTTATTTTCAAATCTCCAACAATCAAGCACATCAAACCAAATCAGTCGCAAAAATCTTCTTCTACGAAACAGTCACCTATTGTAACATAACATATAATCAACACAAATCCCAAACCCCCTATTCAATCTAATTAGGGTTCATAAACTAATATTAAAAATATAAACGTACGATAGAACACTTCCCAATATATGCAGATCATAGCGATGTGTAGATCTAACCCTAGTCTTGATGTAATTAGTGTAGAAGAGAGGAGGCAGTGAACGTCGTTTGTCTTTTCTCAAAAAGGTGTTAAGTGATTAAGAAATTATTAAAATTAACTTCCTCTTTTTTATACTAACTACACAAAACCGTAAAATACAGACCCGTCAGACCGCTGGCTCGACCGAGCAACCACCAGCTCGGCCGAGCTAGCCCAACTCGGCCGAGTCAACTTTGACTCGGTCGAGCTAACCACTTGACAGACCTTCTGTAAAACATCTGAATACTTCACCAGACCTATCGGTAGTTGAGCTTGGTCGAGTTACTGACAGTCAGAATTGCGTAGTATTACATCTAAGTCAGCCCAAGTAACAAACTGGGGGGTTGGTTGTTGATTTACTAAAACTAAAATAGTGAAAGGAAAGAGAAATAAAGATTTGAAAAACGGGTTTAATATATAAGGAGAAGTAGCTAGGATTGCCGGTTCACCATGGTCTAGACAACGATAAGGTAGGTCAACGATCGGTTCAATTACGGTCTGAAGGGTAGTGATAAGGTCCTCTCGGTCCGCTAATCACGCTAGAATACTTCTAACATGCTCTCGCTCTTATTAAGGCATCCTATTGTTCATAGGATGTCTAACTCTTTCCGATCTCTCGATCTAGGTCAGAGTTTACCGATTCAAATAACTATTTGCATGCATTCAACTAATTATTCACAATTAAATGCTGTGATTTACAACTCAAACAAATAAATGTACCAAATCTAAAAACCTAATACATCGTCACTGAACCATGGATCCCCTAAATCCTAGCATGAATAAATTAGCTACTCATAATTGAAATACCGAAATTAACAATAATGAAAAGAGGTAAATTAAACATGGTAGGTAAACGGAAGTAATGATTAAACATAAAACCACAAATGAAAGAAAAGGTATAGGAAAAGCAAAGAGAACGAATTAAAGAAGAGGAATCAAAGGTCGATTGATTACCGAAAATAAGAAATTGTTTACAAGTTCACAGATCCGAAAAGCCAAAGCAAAAGAAACGTAGATGA
>JAGPOY010006322.1:0-10390 GCA_018983105.1 Silene uniflora | reverse complement strand
TCATGGTATTATGTGATTTTATCATTATCCAAGTCACTATTTGTCGATTGGCATTCAGACAGAGTCCCAACCACTAAAGTTTTCCAACCGAGTTGCGGCTAACATATAATACCACACATTGATAATTAGAAATAAGTGTTGTTTGTTATTAAGGCAAAGTTATAACATCAAGATCAAAGGCTAAAAGGCCTTAAACATAGACAGTGCTCTCATTTTTTGCAAGTCTACGACTGACCATCATTGCTTCAGCGTACTTAACATGTAATTTCGTCTAATAGAAAAAAACAGAAAATTACCTGGTCAGAGGCTGAAGTTCCACATTCACCAGTCAAGTCATGAACATAAAGTACTGCAGTTGGCAGATGTGAGAGGACTGCAAGAGTGAGCTTCTCCAAATTGTTCCTAACCTCTTTGGATTAAAAGAGAAAAAAGAAACCAAAAAACATACTTTTAGATAGAATGTACAGCAACATGGGGATTTAATGATGATGAATCAAATTTTTAACAGATAACGTTTAACTTAAAGCACGTAAAAATCGTAACAAAAGGGACGGAGCCTGGAGCCCGGAGGAGGGTAGGCGACAACAACTTTAAGTTTGATAGGGATTATAGCTTCAATTTCAGTGTATTTGAACAACTACACTAAATGAATGCCACTATTAACAATAACTATGCCATGAGACATTTCAAGAACCTTTTCTATTTAGTAGTAGAGACACCATTCTTACGAGTCGCACGATTTCCACAAAAAGTAATGTACAAAAGAATGCAAATTGCATTTTCACTCACCATCTGAGCGCTTGAGCAGACCAGGAGTATCAGTGACCTGCAACAAGTTCCAATTCAAATTGGGAGAACACTACGTGAAAATACTTTTGAACCTGAATGTTTGAAGAACTGACCTGAAAACGCTGATAGTCTACAGTAATATGACCCATTAGTATCCCTCTTGTTGTGAATGGATAATTGCAAATCTGGAGAGTGTAAAAGAACCGGTAAATTTCTACAAGATCTTACAAGCTTCACTTTTCACGGCTCACTATCACGCACTATAAAGTTTATGCATTCTGGGATATGAATCTGTCTAAAGAATATTAGGTACGCCGAAAAGGAAGAAGTCTCCAAGTATTGGAGGGATTGAGAAAAGGACTCGTCTTGCAGCCTCGTTCGGAGAGGGAGCACAAAAGGGATAATATTGTATTGGTCATTTACAAGTGAAAACAACTTGGCCAGATTGAAAGTACAGGAAGTCTATTGTTAGAGCATCAGGCAAGAGATAACTACAATTGATCTACATGGATTGACATTTGGCTAATATCGTATTACTGTACAAGTTGAAAAATAGTGACCCGAAACAAGAAATACAAGACCTGAATAATTGAATATATATTCAACCGTAATCACGTCAGATCTCTGCATACCTCGGGCTTTCCAGTTGAGAGGACACGGACCAAAGATGATTTACCAACATTAGGAGCTCCAACAAGACACAATGTTGGAGTTTCCAGATCAATAACCGGCATAGCTCGTAAGGCCTACAAACAATCATGATTAATGTGAGATAAATTTCGGATTTTCATTCCCAGAGATAAAAAGTACAGCCACCAAGATGTAGTTCATTTTCAATTCTACCAAGAATGCTACTATTTGACACAGAAGCCTTAACACCTAACAAACCCCCGTCCCAGAAAAACAAAGGTAATGATTGTCAGAAGGACAAAAAACCATAGAATCAACTGATATTTGTTCCCAGTCCGTATGATCAAAGAACGTTTTCTGTTCATCAACCAAACAATGTCTTGCATCTGTCCACAACGACACAACATGCCAATTTTGCTAATATCGTCAACCAGACACCAATTCAATGCTATATTTTTCTTTAAAAAAGGAAAAGAATCCTAACATGCAGTGTGCACAAAGCCCCAAAGTGAATGCACATGCATACAGATAGAAAATATACCAGATTCCACTCTCATGCAACTCTTCAACATAGAACATTTTGCAAAGGACTCGTACCTTGGCAATATCCAACAAACTATCAACAGCTTTTTTCTCACGGTTGAAAGTCTCTTCTACACATTTGATACCCTTGGAAAAAAAACAATAAGATTAAGATTTTGAATCAACTAAACTGATCATAACACATGACGTTTCCTAATCGGACATTTACCTCATTCAACCGTTCCTCGGCCTCTTTCTTAGTCGTAGACTGCAAAATTCCAGACAGGTACTTGTTATAAGCACTTGCATTCAGGAGCATGTAGCCATCTCAAGACAGAACTAAACCAAGTAGAACAAACTACAAGTAATTTTCTCTGAACCTTACTCTTACTATATTGTTTTTCTTCCCCTCTTTCTTCCTACTAAGAAAGACTGAAAAATGTCTCAAACAAAAAATAAAATAAAAAACAAACTTGAATACTTTGAGGAACTAAAGAGAGAAATTGCCCATCTCCCATCTTGTAGACACAAAATGAACCCTCCATCGAGCACCACTTTTGGTTGGTGGGGCATTTTAAGAGACCAATTCGACTTAACGAGTATAGAGTATTTAGGAAATTGTACATATGAACAACCGTATTAAAATCTGACATAAGAAATCAACCTTGGCACAAAGAGCAGCACGCTCTTTTGCAACAGAAGTAACCTTCTTCCGCAGGTTATTTACCTTCCACAAAACCTGCAAAATAATCAAGGGCAAAATGTAAACATACATACGACTAATCAAAGGCCGAAAGTTCTAACTAGCAAATCATAATGCATGGAATTGGAGGAATAGAAGACCGGCGATTGGCTTAATGATTAGCGTATAGTGTTTACCTTCACTGCTTAAAGTCAAAACAGTAAAGGCCACAAGGGTCGTCACATTTGGTGGTTTTGCAGATGCACATAATTTATGTACGGTCTTTCATTAACCTTCAAAAACATTCTTAATAACTCATAAGAAAACCTAAACGAGTTTAGGAAAACTTCTTCACAACGAACATAGAAGTTAAGCCAAAGTGTCCCTGACAAATAACAAGATACCATTGCCAACACAAATGCAGCTAACTAATTCTTGCCACCATTGCTCCTGCAACGAGTCCTTTGGTCACAATCCGCAGTAGCAACCAGATGAGCTCTTAGTTCATTCAAACAGTTAATATTAGACTATTACTTATCAATGAAGGGAATGACCAACTAAACAAGACAGAAAAGATCTGATGCTTCTGAAAAGATCAATGAACATACAGATTTATCCAAAATCCAATAGCTATGGGTAACATAGAGGCAGCCATTAAAATACACTGAACGACAAATAAATTTGGGACTGTTTTGTAGTTACCTCTTCATAGAACCCATCTCCAAGAGTCAACTCGACAAGGGATCTCTCATAAGGATGTAAGTATTTTTTGTTTGGGAAGTTCTCCGTATAAGTTCTGAGAGGAACTGCCAACTCCTGAGGAAAGAATGAAATGAAACGGTCAAACTATAAGCATATTGCAACCTTAGAAGTCAATACCAAGAGAGTAATATGATATTTACATTGGAAAGCTTACTTTCATCAGTGCATCAAGTTGTTTAGCGCCTCTATTCCTCTCTCGCTTCGCTATATTGGCAATGCCTATCAAACAAGCAGATAAGATTTTCAATACACTAATGTTAATTATTTGTAAACGCAGAGTACTATTTCTATAAACAAATACCCTTTGTAGGTGAAACCATCCTTGCTTTCCGCAAAGCAGATCCCAGAATATCAGTGGATGGCATCACCATTGGCAGCTTCTGAAAGGCGCCTACGGTCTGAGCTTTCAGCGATTCATCAATCTACAATGATATGCGTCAGAATGATGAAATTATTATTATCTTTAGAAAAACCGAGCATATGGGGAAGAAAAAGTAACTCAGAAATCTTTCTTAGGAGCGCAAAATTGACCTGTAATTTGTCGATCTTTTTAGTTTTTGTACTGGTGATATAGCTTGCAGAAACAACATCAGGTGTAGTAGTTTGCAGTTCTCTGCAGAAGCACATAACAGGATGGAGCACTTTTCGATGCAGCTGCTTCGGAACTAAACAAATACATAGCACTAATCAGATTGTCAAGGCAATCACAATAGAAAATCTCAGTTATATGAGCCAATAGACACACACTGACACGTAGACAAATACTACCGGCATTCATGTTTATCATCCCTACTTGACTTTGGTGGTCACTTGATGCCAACCTTTGACCGTAAATTAAAAATATAATGTATAGATACAATGATAATTTGTCATCTGATTTATCAAAATAGCTACTATCACATTATCATTTTCAAAAGCTGTAACTATCGTATTATGAGAAAATATGTATCAAAGTCGAGTTTCATTCTCCATCAAAGTAAACATGTAACCAATATGCAAACAGTTATACAGACTTACATTACTTCCCAGGACTAAATTCAGACAAATATTACCCTCAACCGAGCCAGACACATTGAAAGATAAGTTAATATAGAGCTGAGTACATCATAAATGGAGCCTTCGACCTAACAATAACCTCGAGACTAAACTCCATCCTCAAACCAGTCAAAAACCTTCTACTCAAATACCCCGTTCACTCCGAAAATCCAACTTATCAAAGTCACCCTAGTACCCACTTTCACTTCTGAGTCGCGAAATTAGCCACTAAGCAATCACCATTATCCACCATAACCAAAAAGCTACTGCTGTACGAAAATACTCTAACAGCAACAGCAACAGCAACAGCAATGCTATCCCAGTGCCAAAATTGCGGGGTAAGGGGGAGTCGGATACTCGGATGTACGAAGCCTTACCCTTATGTTAACAACACAAAGAGGTAATTTCCGAATGACCCAAGATGAAAACTCCGCGCAACTTCGGCTTTATTGAGCTTAACTAAATAGATTGACCCAATAAAAAAGGGGATAAGAAGGTAAAAAAAAAAAAAAAAGTTACCTTTAGAAAATTTGTGAGATTTGAATAACATTCTATTTGAAGGAATTCTCCAAAGTTCCATAACATTGAAGGCTGCAATCATTTTGGTTTGCTTTTCTGTGTGCTTTTAATTAATTAAAGCAATAATAACTGGAATTAAACAAAGAAGGCATTACAAATTTGCAGGAAATAAAACATAAAAGTTAATATTCAAGCAAAAAGAGGATGAAAGATTGAAACTTTACCAAATGAAGGATGAAATTAAAGGTCGGGTGAAATAATTGTGGAGTAAATTTAAGTGCCCAGTATTTCAACTAAGATTTACAGTGCGCATGAATGCTTAAGGATAGTGATTTTAATGGAGCGAGGAATGATTAGCGTGATAAACCCAAAATGATTCTACTCCGATTCTCCGAAGCCTCGTAGAGCTGGACTTCGGGCCGGGTCAGTTCGGGACGGTTGGGGCTCGTCATGGGTTGGCCCGGCTGGTCAGCGCACATGAAGGGCCGGCCCAGTTTATGTGGTCGCGCTAGGTTAGCTTGTAGCCCCGCACTTTTGTCCGCCTCTAGCGGTGGCAATCGGGGGTCTAGGCTGGGTCGGATCTCACTTGTGTGTAGACCCGGCAAAATTTTGATCTGGCTTGACACTCGAATTCAAGACTCGAGTTTGACCCAACCCAATCAGACTCACCCCCAACCTCATGGTTGAAGACTTGCAGTAAGAGAGTTCTTGTCATTTGAGTTAACTCTTATTTTTATTTTACAGAAGAATTTGGACCTATAGATCGCTCCAATTTGATATTTGCATTTCGACTCTGATTTGAATACGTTTTTTCTCCAGTGTAATATTAACTTATTATTACGAGTTACGACTAAGCAAATCCATTAGAGTCAAAACGCACCTAAAGTCCTTAACCTTAATAGTAGGGTTAAAGTGTGTAAAGATAAGTGCTTACCCGAATAGTAATAAGATTTTTATCGGTATTCTACAAATTTCAATCTATGAAGATTGATGCTCATACGCCTTTGATAAAGGCAAAAGGGTATGTGTTAACGTAAATTCTTGTTCTAGATGGTCCATTTTCGTTTGGAACAATAAGATGAGATTTTGTGACTATTTTATAATCAAATATAACCACATTAATCCAGCTAGTGTTACACTACTTGGTAACTTTTTTCCAAAACTGGTCACATTTAGTTGTAAAATCGTCTAAAAACCCCGTCTTATTGTCTCAGACGAAAATGGGTTGCCACTGCAAATCCTTTTACAGTTTACAGCAAATAAAACATGCCCGGAGTACAAAGCGAGCAGATACGCACTTGTTAAACTTCACTATCTGCGGAAATCATACATTATACATTTATAATACAACAGGGTTTACATAATTACATTCACAGACTATACGCAGAATAAATCTCAATTACAAGCTGAATCTCGATAAAATCATAACCGAAAAACCTATTTCTATGACCCAAGCTTAGAGTCACAGTTTAATATGGTATATCTGTCGGAATGATTTGACCAAGCAAATGAAGGTTGCCCTTGAAAAAATGAAAAACCAATGAAACGAGCAGACATCTTCGAGCCAGAATAACCGTAAATGTTGGTTTCGACCACGAACATGGAAAAGACGTCAGTGAGCTTCTTTTCCTCTCAAAACACAACTTGTTGATTTCTCTACCTTTGGTTTCAATGCTTCCTGTATACCAGTGTAGGGTATTCCGGAGACCACATGTTGTTCTCGACATATTCCAGAAGCTCCTCCTGTAAGAACAATACCAAAATTCAACGCAAGATTATTGTCATGGTTCTTTCAGTTGCTGAAACACTGACAGAGATAGTATTCAAATATATTCAGCTATGATACTCCGACTGATATAATCTTGTGGACCTGTGAGCCTTGTTCCAGAGCGGATAATACTTGAAAACTTTCGTTTTAAACCGAAATCTGAGACTATTTTATAAATAGGTGTGTCTGGCACTAAGAGAGACTTCATGTTAGGTACATCTCGGTGCAAATCATAGGTAAGCCCTATACTGAATACAAAAGGCCATAACTCTACCTCATTTAACCTCTGAAGCTCCCTTGGATCCATGTCACGGTAGCCTTCTGCAACGTCCTCTTCTAAAGCTTCTTTTACGACCGCTGTTGCAATTTGCTTCGTGATGTCCCGAATTCTGCAAAGTTGAAAATGTAAATACAAACAGGTCTTTTAAATATTGACAAGGTAGCAAAATAAGTTCTGATAACCTTGATGTTGATGGATAGATAACCCCATTAAGCACCTCCTCTTCAGTCATGTATCCTGCTAACCTGTAGATTAATTAAGGGTTTAAGGCCTACAAATAGAGCACTAATTACACTAACCACAAGAGTAAATAGCTTTTGCCTTCTGACAAATCTTTCGTCAAGTACAATCTTTACCCACAGCAGGTTTTAATTTAGATGTATAACTATAATGTATTGTAATATAAACAAGCAAAAAGAGTGTACAGATTATAGACTATCAGAGTTAAAGACATTCAGGAGCAAATGAATTTCGTTGATATCTAGAAATAATCACAGGAATGGTAACACGGATTCCTATTTCTCAATGATATCCCACGATCAAAACAATTGGCTGAATGCCGTAAAACCATTTCATAGAAGTTCATTGATATCTTCTTTTTATAAAGCAAATCGACTTCGATTCTTGAATAATCCACATCACTTCTGCTTCTATTGTAACAAAAAATTCCCTTTTTAATTTTTATATGGAAAAGGCCCGTATCAATAATTATGATTTTACGTATAGACAATTCCTCGATATCTTGTTCATTCGCAACAAATGTTAAAGCATTCCATTCCACAAACTCCTGTTACGATTTCACAAAAATGTTGAATCTTACCGCTCAGCGGCAGCCTGTAACATGCCATCCGTGATGATTCTAGAGCCGGAGAGAAGGGCACCAAGTCCTATCCTGAATGTTCATCAAAGCAAAATATTTCTGGAATAAAAAGGAAAAAAAATTGTATATCAAAAGCCAATGAAGTGTAAACTAACCCTGGGAAAAGGTACATATTATTTCCTTGGTTGCTGTGACCAATTTTACCATTTCCTGCCATTTAAAAGTTCAGATTAGGAATGAGATACACACTAGCACATTCCAAGGAAATTACCATATTCAACGCATACCAAGATCAACACTTTCGAATGGGCTGCCACTTGCATACACAGCGTGATCACCTACTATGGAGAATGCTTCCGCAGGGGTGCATTCAGCTGTGGAAAAAATAAATAAAGGGAAGAAACTTAACATAGTCCATGAAAAACCATAAAATTTGTGGAAAAGCACACGGTCTAATTAAGTAGGAGAACTTAACAAAATCCATACAAACTGCATTAAGTATGAGAAAACAAACCATTTTTTGTAGGATTTGACATTGCAAAGATAGCAGGTCTTGTTGATGTTGAGCTTTTAAGGGCTTCCAAAACCTAATCGCAGGAAGAAAAGGCGATTCAGAATACGAAACCTATACTATATCACAGCATGTTTTGAAGATAGGTTAATTAAAATCATCCCTTCAAAAGAATACACCTTGAAGCATATTTAAATTTGTGCTGGTTTTGCTCAGATGAGATGAATAACAGTTTGCTAAAAAAGTGTCGAGTAACTTTGCAATCGAATGTTTTGGATAAGGCTGGTTTTGCCATCTATATATACTCCAGCAGACCTTAGGTTTGAAATTCATGCTGGTTTTGCTCAGATTGGATGATAACAGTAAGCTAAAAAAGTGTCCAGTAATTCTGAAATTGGATGTTTTGGATAAGGCCTGTTATGCTCCAGCAGAACTTATGTTTCCCTTCCAGCCTTAGGTCCTGACCTCCCTAAGACATAAGTAGGGTGCGAAGGCTGGAATCTAAAGTACTCCTTCTAAAAAAAACTTCCATAAACATAACCCCACTGTCTTAAGACATCTACTTTAGAAGAATATTCTTGCAAGAGAGGATCCTGCAAGACTTTGCGCTACAGTTTGAGATGTTTGCTAAGGACAGAAGTGTTGACCTAAAAAACACTCAAAGATCTGACTGTATGATAAATGGAACTAAGAAATGATACTAGTATAAATATGGTGAGAGGAAGAAAATAAATCCAGGAATAACCTACTAAAACAGGAAAAATAAGGCTGTACATCATTCTGAATATACAGGGAAATAAAGCAAGAGAAAAAACTTAAATGTCTAATAGAATAAAAAAAAAAGGGTCAAGCTTTCAGGACGCTTATCCAACAACCAAATTAGTTGATCTATCAATTAGTGCGCACAAGCATGGTAGTCATCATCATCAGAGCCTCCTAAGAGGCTCCTTCACCAATGAGGTTAGTGGAATCAGACATTCAGAACCTTTTCCCTCTAAACAGGAAGAGGATGTTTCTTTTCTCAAATTAGAAAAAGAAAGAGGTTGTTTCTGGATGACAATTTACTGAGAGAGAATAAACATAGAAGTTTTTAGATTGTGGTTGTTTCTGGATGCCAATTTACTGAAAGAGGAATAAACATGGAAGTTTTAAAGCATGGTAGTGTGTGCACATCCTAATAATCTTGATTTGCAGGAGGAGTCAGAAAAACACAGAAGAATTTTCATGAGTGCACTAGGTTTAAGCCTACCTCTGTTGAGAACAAACCACCAACAGCAGACAATCCGAGAAGTACGTCAGGCTTCACTTGCTGAACCTGTAACATAAAAAAAAAAATAAAAAAAAAATTAGAAAATTACTCCTCCTGTCTCTAAATATGGTTCACACCTTCCATGGCACGAGAATTAAGGAGGGTAAGAATGTGAGGTCACAAATCACATGAACCACAAATAACAAAAGTGTGAAATGTGAAACGGCCTAAAAAGGATAGTAGAACCTTATTGTAAGACAGCAGGAGTAATACATATGAGAGTATCCAACTAATCATGCTATTAAACGGTGATACTATGCAAAAGGCAGAATCTACAGTTGTATGATTGTTACTTGCAAACAATTTCCACACACTCAGCAGGTACTTAAGTAGCAAATTGTTTTCGTCTCAAATTGACTTTTAAACGACAACAATTTTAAACCAGTGCCTCTAGGCTCTAAGGCTCCTTCCTATGTCTGGGTAAGAGGTCGAATATGTGCAACACTGCAACCTTACAAGTTGAATATATAAAGAGAGCCTCCTTTAAATTATCCCGTAATGAACACTGCTTCGAGAATGTCATCGATCAACCCCTACTCCACAATATAAGAAGCGCGTGAAGTAGTGAGCCATTTTGCTTATTACATCATATTCAAGTAAAACCCAATTTAGAAAAAAAAAAAGGGCAGCCCGGTGCACGATGGCGTCCCCGCTAGGCGAGGGTCCGGGGAAGGGTCCCACCACAAGGGTGTAATAGGGGCAAGCCTTCCCTTGCCATTTTGGCAAGAGGCCGCTCCTAGGACTTGAACCCGTGACCTCACGG
>JAGPOY010006321.1:22739-32765 GCA_018983105.1 Silene uniflora | reverse complement strand
GCGAGCTGGCAGATCGACTACGGTCGATATATCGACGACGGTCGATTGTTGTGTCTACCGGGGATCGGTATGGCCGGGCGTTTCGGGGTATGAGATGTGATTGAGGCGGAGATGGAGATGACGGTGGAGCATGCATATCATTCATGTTTATTGTTATTGTACAGTATTACCCTACTCAACCTCGTGGTTGACCCCGTGTATTCGTGAACACCTGTGATGATCCAAATATTGGTGAGCAGACTTGAGTACTTGACAGGTTTATGAGATATGATGGGAGCTTGATGGGCGTGAGGCATTGGATCAGAAGACTTAGTGGTAGATGATTATTTTGAAGACCTTCACTTTTAATTATGTCTTTTCCGCTGTTTAATTCTTTTGTAGTTTAATGTAAAGGAAGTTTTCTAATAATTAAGTTAAAGAAATTTTATAAATTGCCTTGGAGTTTAATTTGTTATTCACTACCTCGGGAAACTGAGATGGTAATAGTCCGGTTTATTAGGGAATGTCTTGCTAAAGGCTCCTTCATAAACCGGGGTGTTACAAAGTGGTATCAGAGCGAACGGTCCTTAGGCCTAAACCAATGAACCCAATGAACGTAGGATGTGTCTAAATAAAATGAACCCCTGGGTAGAAACTGTTTGGAGCTCATAGTACGGTTAAGAAGGCGCCCTTAATTCGTGCTCTTTTGCCCTCTCAGTTTTGAACTAGGTAACCCGAGAGAATTTGAGTGAATGGGGTAGTTAGAAGGAGGAATCCTGAGTATAAACGAGCATGACATGTACCTTGAGACCTATATTTATATATATACTAACCATTCTGCAGGGCAACGCTACGGTAAGTGTTTGTATGAAAGTTGGTTGGCTATATGATGTTGTGATGAAAATGTGTTATTGTCCTTGATGAAGTAAGAATCGAATAAGAATGAGATATTGAA
This sequence comes from Silene uniflora, assembly GCA_018983105.1. Lineage (NCBI taxonomy): Eukaryota > Viridiplantae > Streptophyta > Magnoliopsida > Caryophyllales > Caryophyllaceae > Silene > Silene uniflora. The sequence continues at coordinate 31,831 of JAGPOY010006321.1, read as the reverse complement.
TTGTTGATCATGAGCATGATGACGTGGTGACATTTGTTGAGGAATTGGTTGGATGTTGTGATACATTGGTGATAGAAATTTATGTCTAGAGATATGCGGTTATGTGATCCCGAAGCCATGCTAGTATAATATTGTGTTAATAATGAGAAGCACTATCGTATTGCACGTTTCCTAGTTATAGTAAACGGGATGTAGATGTAAGGGATAAGTCGATATACAAAGGGAATTTATGGGATAGATGTTTACGTAAGTACGAAGTGTGAGGTTTAAGTTAGGATGAGTTAGTATGGATAGTATGTTTATAAGAGCTTGTAACATAGTAAATGAATGACCTAGTGCTGAAACTCGTTTTGTTGATTTTACTCTTTAATTGATCTTACTGCCATTTCTTTTCTGTTTATTGTCTATGGATGAAAATTTTATGAGAGGTAGCTTTATGAGTTAGCTTTCATTTGGCGTTGGTTTCATGTTCATAGGATATACAGTTTAGGAGTAATAAATATTTTAGTGGACTGTGGTCAGAAAGTTCCTGTAAAATTATGTTTCGACCAACGATTTTGTAAAATTTCTCATTTAATTTGTACTCATGATTTTTGTATAATTCCAACTCCATTGATTAGAAGACTTGTATGTGGTTTCAAATTGATAAGCCACGAAAATTCTCGATGCTTTGATATTTAATGGTAATTTTTGCAAACTGACCCAAGTTTCGGACCAATTGCTGTTACGTAATTGTTTGGACCAACTGAGTTGTAAAATCCTTTAAAAATTGAATTTTTGAGCTTAGGACCTCGTTCTTTTTCTCATGTACTATTAACTCTCTGCATTTTATAGAAAGTAATATAACTCAAGTTCTAACTAAACGGTTATTTATTCGTGATTTTTGGAAGTTGCAACATGAATCATAAGTTCATAACTTTTAAAATGTGAATTCTATGTTAAGTTTCATACAATTAATTCATCCTTTCATGAGCCTTATTAATGTGACTTTACAATGTTCTTATATGATGATGGTAAATTGTTCATTAGATATGTGTCATGACAGGTGATAAAATGAATGTTTTATTTAGATAATCTTGTTGGCATGATAATGTAAGTAAAATTTAATGGCCTAATATGATTAATGTGTTATATGAGTCCAACTATTTGCATACTTTATATGTTAACATGATATAATGCCTCTTGTGTGTTCCTTAGATGTGTAGTGGCCGAATGCATGAAGTTATGAAACCATCGTGTCATATCTATTAAAGTTGGTGACAGTAAATGTTAACCTTAATGATTTCTAATGCATATTTCATTGACCGATTCTTTTTACTATCGCTACTTCCTCTTGCGGAAAAAAAAAGGGTATGCTATGCACGTTGATGGAACGTTTTGAACTGCACCTTGATATTTGGAGATTATCAATTTAATTCCGTTGGTTGTTGTCAATCCTAATATATCGGCATGAATGTTTATATGATAACACTAGTCATGTCCAAATGTTCACTCACGTGGTTAGTCATTTATGTGCTAGATAATTAGTGGCATGAGATGTTAATTGTTACTTAAGTTCTCGTTGGGTGATTATGTAATTTGGTCACGTGAAATAAGTTGATAGAATTCATATCAAGTAAATATCCGAATTGCATGAATAAGTGTTCTATATGCGTATACGAAGTAGCTATGTAGCAAAACCAATAAAGTATGCGCTCCCAAAACCAATAACCTTGGTAGTAGCATAACTTCTTATTAAGTAGCATCTTCGAACAAGATAGGGTGAAATATTTTATACGAGTCCAGTTGTTTGCGTATTTTATATATGTTTGGCATGTTGTAATATATCTGGTGTGTTCATCATATTTGTATAGTGGTCGGATATATATCCCCCCCTTATTAAAAAGTAGCTAAGGGGGGATTTGGGGAGTCGAAAGTCGAAAGTTGAAATTTCAATTTCAGATTTCGGATGAATAGTAGCTTTTATCTTGTTTTGTACGTCGATCCCAATTCTCATCCCTCCATCTCATCCTCCATCTCATCCCTCAATTCCTCCTCTCACAGCCACAACATTTTTCTGCTCTTTCCACCACAACCACTCCTTTTCCCCTTACCTTCTCCTCTTCATCTTTAGATATTTAGGGATTCCAATTGAGCAGATTTGGAGCAATGGCGCTCCGTCGTTCTGTTTCAGTCCATTTGAGGTATTCGATTACTTTGTTAAAATTGGTTGTTTGGATTTCATTTTGTATTTTAACGATCCTTTTGATGTTGGAATCATTTTGTATTTCTTTTGATGCTATCATCTTCATAGTTTATTAGTTGGTTTTCATTTTGTCTTTTGATCTTGATAGCAAAGTACAAGGTCGACCTCTCTGCGAAGTAACAGTTGGTTGATGCAAGTTTACACAAAAATCATATGAATCTCCAGTATTTTGTTTTTGTTTTTACATAGATGTATGATTACGATTTGGTATGTTGTTGGAGGCGGTTTATACTTTAAACTATCAAACTTTAAACGATCAAACTTTTCTATTGGCATTTCATATGCCATGTTCTCTCCAAATACCTCACAGCCAGATGAATTCTACTGAAATATAGTTGGGGGATATAAGATCAACATTGTTTAGAGCATCTGACCCTGGTCTTAGTTGGGTTGTTCATTGGGTTATGTTAATCAGTCTCAGAGTTTGAAAGTTCCCATGTTGCGAGGTGCTTTATGGTCTTTAATCAGTTCAACTTGGCCCAAAAACGGGTATCAAAATGTTAATTTAATATGTCTGGTGTAATTGTTTTAAAAAAAAAATACTGTCTGCAGCAACTGCAGTTTGGTCACCAAATCCTCCCTTAATTAGGTCTCTATCCTAAATTCCTAATATGTCATGTCCCTAGAATGAAGAGCAATTGAGGTTGACTTCCATTTTCCTCAACGACCTTTATACCAACATTTTCTTACTTTCTCTTCTAAACCCACATACTGGTTTATATCATTGAAATGGAGAGCATAATAAAGAAGCTTAGAGATTTGGATGCATACCCTAAAGTTAATGAAGATTTCTACAAAAGAACTTTTTCTGGTGGAATTATCACCATTCTTGCTGCTTTCATCATGTCCTCCCTCTTTTTCTCTGAATTCAGTATGTTTTTCTTCTTCTTTTTCCTTCAAAGTTATTGTCTTTTTAGAATTCCCACTTTTCTGCTCAGTTTTTGGTTAGTTTGGTGTTGTAGCTGTTTTTGATCAAAAGATGAGCATTTGTCTGTGTGAATCTTATGAAAAATTACCCTGGATTAGTTATCAACTTGGTATCTCCAATATTGTGCTCCCTCCGTTCCATCATTTGTTTACCTTTTTTATACTTTGTGTGGGTATTTTAATCATAGGTAAACAAATGACTGGGACGGAGGGAGTATAGAAGACTTGTACTACTATTTGATTAGCTTTAGCTGACTTGATGACTTTAAAAAGACCCATTCTTTGTGAAGGTATCTATCAAGGATTAGATCAGGCAATCCATGTATGAAACACTGAAAGACCCTTTTGTTTCGGGCTTTAGCTGTCAGCACTGAGCCGTGATGGTACGAGGTTTCTGTGTTTGGCGGATAAAACATAGATTGAATATTTGTTAGTCGTGCACTCGTGCTTAATCCCCTCTTAGTCCAGTTCGAATAAATTTTCATGGACTAGCTTCAGCAATTGCACTGGACATTTATGTGCTGGGAATTGTAAGCTGTAACAGTTGACAATGACTGAATTTACTAGGCTGGAATATATGCGAAAGCGGCTTCGTGGTTGTGGATTTAGTCCGTTAGTTTATTGCTTTGTTCAGAACTGATTTCGAATTGGTTGTTTCTATCTGCTGATATTGAGAGCATATATGAATATTTGTGGGGTGACTTGTGAGGAAAGACATCGAGATCTGTGCTGTGGCCTTGAGAGCCACAGTGATGCATTTTTTCCCCCTATCATGTTTAGTCAGTAACAGTTCCTTTTTGCTCAGATGCTATAGGGTGTGGTTACTTGAGCGTTTAGTACTCTTATTGAACAGTTGAGATTAATCAAATTGGGAAACCTGAGATTACCAAACAAGCTGTTACAATGCCTTGACATTTTATTTATCTACTATCAACATTAAGAGTCAAGTGGGAGCTATTCCAATGTAGACACATGATCGGAAATATAGCAAAACTTAGAGCAAGCCTAATTGAACTAATGTTTAGACTTGTTAAAAAGTAGCTAAAGGGGGATTTGGGGAGTCGAAAGTCGAAAGTTGAAATTTCAATTCCAGATTTCGGATGAATAGTAATGAATAGTGCTGAACAGTGTTACAAAAAATTTGGGCCATCTGTTATTTTTGTTTTTTTTTTGGGCTGCCTTTGCCGTTGATTTCCCTTTACCCTTTACATCTCAATCCTCCCTTTCTCTCTCACACAGACAACCACACCTTCCTCCATGCCCTCCCTTCCTCTTTCACTCTTATCCACATCTTTTCACAACCTTGTCGATCATTCTCAGCTTCATCTCCATCTCACGTAAATCTTTTATGTTTCATTCTCTACCGCCTTTGTTGGCCATGTTACCAACAACATGTGCTCCGCCGCCTTTATCATCATTCCAGCCACCGGTACCGCCGCCTTTTCCGGCATAGGTTGCTGGTGTTGCCATACTTTTTGCCTCCCAACCTTTCATTCGATTCCTTTTTTGGCCATTTTGCCAGCATCATGGTCTCCGCCGCCTTTATCATCCCTCCAGCCACCGGTACATCCGCCTTTTCCGGTCTAGGCAGCGAGTCTTACCCTACCTTTTCCACCTTTTTCCTACCATTCTTTCATTCGATTCAGGTAATTTCAATTTCATTTAGACTAATTTTAATTTTGTTTACGGAAATTTGATTCATTTGGTTTTTGATTTTTTTGGGTGCTTCTTAATTATTTGATTGATTGTATTTTTGTTTCTGATCATGAATAGAAAAACTATTGTTAATTTTATTTATGAGTTTGTTGTTTGATCTTCGCCTTTATTTATCTTAATCGCTAGAATGTGGAACAAGCTATTAGACATACGAGACATAAAAAACGATGGGGGGAAAGAATGAAATAAAAATGGTAACGTTATGATGGGACAGTTTCATATGAGAACTTGTGTTTTGCTATTTATCTGCAATGTGAAATGTAGCATTTGCTATTTGGTGTTGAATTGGTTTTATTTGTCGAGGGTTAATTCATTTGGTATATTGTGTGGATGATCGGAATTTAAAGACATTTGGTGAAGGTGTATTTCACTGAGTGTAAGCGGAATTTAAAGGAGATAGTTTGTAGTAATGTCAAATTGAAAGGTATTTTTTGCATTTGAGACTGTGTGCATTAATATCCAGTGATTTTTGGTAAATTGTTTGTTTGTGTCTCGCCAACGTTATTACAATTTGTCATCATTGTTGATTGATTTAAAGAACAAAATTGCTAATGTTTCAACTTATTCTTATTCAGCTATTGCTACCATCTCTTCTGGAAATGATGAATTCATTGGAGCAATGATTGCTGATGCTATTGACAAAGTCGGTCCTGATGGCGTTATATCCATCGAGTCCTAATCTTCCTTTGAGATAACTGTTGAAGTTGAAGAGGGAACGGAGGTTTGTGGCTTTTTAATTTATAATAATCTCATATTTGTTGATATTGATTGTAGATATTGATGATTGAATTTGGTCTTTGCAGATTGATAGAGGCTATATATATTATGAATCATTGTTATTTATGCCAGTTGAAGTATTGCATTTTTTTTTTGTTTTTGTTAAAAGGGCACGTATGAGTGATGGCCTGAGCAAAATGACCCTCCGAAAGATTGAATGTAACAGGATTTTTAAAAAAATTCAGAGTTTAGGAGAAACTCATGAGATCTCAAAACATGTTTCTTGTGGTTGAATGGGTCATCAAAACTTAAGTACCTTTTTATTGTTATACTGTAGTTTGATATGTAAAGATTAATGGTTATCGACCAACTCTGAATTTTTTTCCAGTCTCCTCACTTTCATTAGTATGTCTGGTTGGATGCTGCAAGACTCTTTCTTTAGTATGTGTGTCAGTGTGTATATGTAGTTCTACTCAATTGAATAATTATGACTATTGTTCACAGGCTTGAAGAAGAAGACATATTGTTAGAGATTGTTGATCAAGCTCTTGCATGCAGAGACTGCTTGTCAGAAGTAGTGAATTCTTCCTTGTCTTTCTTTGAGATGGATATCTCAGCCATCTCCAGGAAATTAACAATTGCTTTGAAGGTAATTTGTCTGCCAAACTTGTTATAAGGTTATATACTCTGAAAGGTACTTATTGTTGATGATTCTGGAACATAAAACATCCATCCCGTATTTTTCTGTCACATCTGACTTCGTTTGGAGCATTAATTTATTAAAATCTAAGTAGATATAATGTAAAATTTGTCATCTTTGGTCGATCAAACAAGTATGGTATATTGTGAAGTATCAGTCAAATTTGACACTGTTTGAAATAATATAAAAATTCTCGTAGGCCATTTGGCATTACTACTCTCAACTTAAATAATCTTCCTCAGATATATCAAATAATAGAGCAACTGGTTTACTTCAATTATTGCGCGCAGGCTCTGGATGTGTCTGGGGTGTGTGATCCAATAGCGAGACGTAAGTTTGACCAAGCGCTAGCTAGAAATTCTTGGAGGATTCGAGCTACTAAGTTGATCGAGGGCCCACAGAAGCCTGTGATGCAACAGGTTCAGCGCCACTTGAAAGAGGTACGGAGTAGGTTGCAGTAATCAAAGTATTCCAGTAACCATGGATGCCATTGTTTTGCACTGGGCTTAGACTGTTGAATCAATACCAGCGACATATTTTAGATATTTCTCTGAATTTCATGTTCTGGATTATTAAATTACCAGAGATTTCTCTGAATTTGATGTTTCAGGGTGTAACCATAAGTGTCCCTCCTGAAGATCACTTTAAACAGAAGCTTGTAGAAATGAAGGAAGCTGGTGCCCGATAGGCAGAAATAGCCAAGAAGGTATGCCTTTATCATCCTCCTGAATCTAAGCTATCTTCCCATTTGACTTTTCGGGTTCAAAGTTACCAAACTTCATAAATATGTGAATTGTGAAAAAAAAAAATATATAAACTCAAAAATAAAATGAAAAGTGTAGTGAATTTAATTATTAGAAAAAAAATCTTTCGCAAATTAATTTCAATAAAAAAAGTAACGCATAATTTTTACAGTATAAAATATGGTCATTTCTCGTCTTGGGACTTGGATATTGTATATAGTCAAATGGGAAGATAAGTTAAGTTCAGAGGACAGAGGGAGTGTATGCTTGTTCTTGTTCCGTTCTCCAAAAATGCATTCATAATTGACACTTCAACACATGCAGGTTGCTGGTGATAGTGGGGACCAAGAGTTGTGTAAAGTTTTCGATCTCATTAGTGAGGGTGAAAGGTTGCCTATCCACTTTGAAAAGGAGCTCAAGGTATTAATAGTTTCTTACCTTTTCTCCACTGTCTTTCGAGAAATGGTCTCATAGTCATATAATGTAAAGCTAACCCATTTAACTAAAACCCCAACTCATACCTTCCTTCCATTAACCACAAAAAAGTGAAATAAAGAAACGGAAACCGGTGATATGATTAGTCTCTCGATAATCTTATCACTTGATTATCTCATATGAGAACTTGTGCTCTTTTTTATCCCTGATTTTAACAAGTGTCCTAATAAGTTCCAAATTTCAGCTGTTGCGTGATAGAAGTGTGCTTTACTGCATTTGTCGAAAGCCATACGATCAGAGGCCAATGATTGCTTGTGATCAGTGTGACGAGTGGTATCATTTTGATTGTGTGAACTTGGTATCGCCTCCAGAGACCTATATATGCCCTGCTTGTAATCCACAGATGGAAGGAAAGTTGTGTTTGTCTCCATCGCTTCACCCAGAAAGGTACATTATCTTCCTCTATTGTGCTATTTTATGAGTTCAGGAGCTTTCTTTTCCTGGCCTCGTACTCATCTTTTGATAATCCTGTAAATTTGAGAATCAAAAAGCTGCCTCAAACTTTGTCCGCGATGGGCATTTGGAAGGTTGATTAGGGGTTGTACCAAAAGTTTTTTTTTCTATTATGATGAATGTGGTGTTGTTGTGACTCTAGAAACTGAGGAATGCTGAATTAGAAAGGGTTAAGAAGCAAGAAGAGTTTGAAAACAAAGCAAATGTGCAGCTGGAAAGGCAGCTTGGAATGGCCTCAGAGTGGAGTAAGACCTTGTTGACTATGCGAGGGAAGCTCAAAGGCACTGAGTGGGATCCTGTGAATTCGCATCGAATTGATTATAGCGACTTTCTGAGGCTATTGAACACAAAATGTGAAATATATGGAGTTGAATGATAAAGTTGGGCCATATTCTATTTGAATGAAGGCGATTGACAAGGGGAATACTCAAGTTTAGTCGGGCAGCTAATCGGTTAATTACTAAAGAATCGTCTTTCAGGACTAAGTAATTCATAGATTCACTTCTAATTTACATCCCTCCTATGTATGTGCTCTATTTGCAAAACTGGTTAATTTACTAAGAATTTGAAAACCTGACACATTCTTATGGTTAGTTTAATGTGAGCTATTAACCTTACCCTAGCATGTTCACTTTGTACGAGTATTAACCTTTTTGGCATTTGATACACTTTGTTGTGCTAGCTCTAATAAAAGATACCGCACAAATCTTCGAGGAAGAGTAAACTTAACATACGCTAAGAAATCGTTTAAACTATCTTGGGGTATCGTGCGCAACGCGCACGATGCAACCAACTAGTAAATATAAAACTATATTGTCATATCCTGGTAAAGTTGGTGGCGTTAAATGTTAACTTGATTGTTCTAATATACTCGCATGAATATTTATAATGATTATGCTTAAATGTTCACACATGTAGGGTGTCATCTGAATTTTGATGTCTTTTATGTGAGTCCGTGTGCCATAGTTATACTTATTACTTTCATTGCATTAATTTATTTCAGCTGAACCTAAACTTATGATATGATAATAAATTAGTGTTGTTGTTCCTTACTGGATATGTTCATAGTTGTATTGTCATGAAATGCTAAGGTGAT
>JAGPOY010006321.1:0-11558 GCA_018983105.1 Silene uniflora | reverse complement strand
TTTGCAACTAATATTTTTTTAAAAATTGTACTTATTTGAATAGCTTTTAAGAAAATAAATAAATGTATAATTATTAAGTTGTACAATTTTTGAAAAATTAAGTTTAACAATTAACAAAAATATATAACATTTTCAATAAACATTTCATCATATGAAATCAGTTTAAAATATTTGGTATCAAATTCATTAATCGATTTTTTAAAACGTTCAATTACGAAAACTTCAATTAAAATGTCAGTTTTAATTATAAATTTCGATGTAATTTGTATAGGTTACATCACTCTTGGAATTGTTTTAACTCATGAAATATTTAATATAAACAATTAATTTTTAATATAAATATAAAGACAATTTTGTAAGGAAGTTTAGTTAATTTATTTATAATGTGGAAAGTTAGTTTAATAATTTTAGATGGTGATGAGGTGATATCATAATAGGCTATAAAATGTGAAATGCTTTTCAATTAATCTATCAACATGCTTTTTAATATTATTTATAGATTTATATATGTATTCAATTTAATGAAATAGAGTAAACTTATTCAATAAAATTTAAGAGGGAGTTGCACATATAAACAGTTGAAAATTAGAGTGATGTAATGTCTCTAATATTTACATATTCTTTACTATTTTATTAACGGCGTAAAATTATATTTATGTGATATTTATTTGCTGCTTAAAATATTCTAACAATAAACGTAAAAATTTAAAATTTAGTACTAATTTTTATTTTTAATTGTTTTTTAATTTATTTAGAAATTAAAAAGGCCAAATTTTAATTTTTGTTATGCTATTTGCATTTAATGTTTCATAGTTTTTCTTTCAATTTTTTTCTTTTTAAATAAGAAATAATGACGTGGCTTTCTAGGATTAGTGACGTGGAATTTTTGTAATGCAAGGTGGCATTTAGGTGGCTTTGAGGTGGCATTTAATCTATGTCTACATGACTTTTAATTAGAGGTGGCAAATAATGACACGACACGAAAACACGACACGAACCCGACACGAAATTAATGGGTTTGGGTTGAGGGTTAATGACCCATTTATGTAAGTGGGTCAACACGAACACGACACGATATTTAATTGGGTTGGGTTTGGGTTGAGCACTCAAAACACGAACCCGACACGAATGACCTGTTTAACATATTAATCCCTGATTTTTTTCATCCTCCATCACATAAATATACATAAACTTTCCAAATATGGACATGACACGAAAACACGACACGAACCCGACACGAAATTAACGGGTTAGGGTTGAGGCTTGATGACCCATTTAAGTAAGTGGGTCGACACGAACAAGACACGATATTTAAATGGGTCGGGTTTGGGTTGGAGGGTTTATGACCCGTTTACATGTGACACGGACACGAACCCGACACGACCTGATCTGTTTGCCAGGTCTACTTTTAATAGTTACCTTTGTAATATATTTTATAGATAAATCTAAAAAAAAAAATCCATATATCACGTTTTTGGAAATATGACTTAAAAAAATAACAGAAAAACTATTATTAATCTTTAAAGATAACAGATAAATTCAGGGAATATTATATTACCTTAAATAAATCTAAAAAAATCTATATATCACGTTTTTGGAAATATGACCGTTTCTTGAAATAATAACAAAAAAAAAACATTATTAATCCTTAAAGATAACAGCTAGATTCCACGGAATATTATATTACCTTAAATAAATCTAAAAAAACTCCATATATCACGTTTTTGGAAATATGACCCGTTTTTTTGAAATAATAACCTAAGAAAATATTATTAATCCTTAAAGATAACAGCTAAATTCCACGGAATATTATACTACCTTAAATAAATATTAGAAAAAAAATTCATATATCACGTTTTTGAAAATATTACCTAAAAAAATAACAGAAAAAAATATTATTAATCCTTAAAGATAACAGCTAAATTTCACGGAATATTATATTACCTTAAATAAATCTAAAAAAATCCATATATCACGTTTTTGGAAATATGACTTTAAAAAATAACAATTTTTGTAAATATCACGTTTTATTAAACAGGTTTGGGAAATATTTATCTAAAAAGAATTACGACAATGGTACCTTACCTATAAATATCGCACCCACGATTAGTCGATTAACATCTAGATCTAGATTACCTTTCTTTCCTCTTTCATTGAGTTTTTCTTAAAATTCTTTATCACATACTACTGCTTTGAATTTTTTATGATGGTCCTTTAATATTAAGCGTGTTATAAATTATACTATAATAAAGTTCTAATATACCATATTTTTTTTAGGTGTTACAGTTACAGACATAATTGTGTTTAACTGAAGATCAGTGGAGGTGTTTGTGAAGGGAATTAACAAAGGTAACTGGACTAATTCATGTTTTTTTGTTTGTAGTTCAATTATTTAGACTGGCTTCCAAACAATTGTAGTTTACTTTTCATTATGTTTAATTTATTTATACATCGCGGTTCAAAATTAAAACCCGTACAACCAAACAAGTTGCAACTTATTTTTAATAACCGAAACCTTTAACGTATCATTATTTACCGTGTTTACCATTTAATTAATTTGTGATTGTGAACTCCGTTAAAAATGATATTAAAAGGCACAAACAATTAGAGGAAAGACAACTTTGACCCCTGTGCAATGCACGGGCACAAAATCTAGTAATTGATGAATTCGATTAATTTTGAGAAGAAGAGTAAAAGGAGAGAATTTGTTTCTTTGCTTTTAGACTAAGGCCACCGCGTGGAAAAATTATAGCAAAAAGTCCATGATTGAGTAAAAATTCTTGGAAAATTTATTAAAAAAATACTTATAAAAATAAAAATCTAAAAAAATAATATAAGGTAAATAGAGAATCAGATTATTTTTCAATCATAAAGTAAAAATATCTATCTTAGGATAGTTTTTTTTTTAAAAAAAAAAATTCATCTTACAATAATGTTCCAAGTTTTATTGACAAAAATCATGACTCACTTATAAAGTGAAAAAAATACATTTTATCTTAAACTTGATTCACACATTTTATTGTATTTGGCGACATCATCTCTCGTAAGACTTACAGAACGCTAAGCCTACTACGCACCTTTATGGAAAAATAAAAAAAGGATTGAACTTATTTGTATTTATTTTAGCTTATAAATTTTTTTAGAGCATATTAATTTTTTGTAATCAAAACTAAAATCTAATTGAGTTTATACGGTATTTAGTTTATGAATTTTATTATAAGCTCGAGTACTTTATTATACATGTCAAAAGTCAAAACTATATCATCAGTTATAATATATACCATGGTTAGTAACTTGGTATAGTGTATGTCCACCTATTGTTCTTTAAGTATGGTACTGTGGCAGTATCTTATGTCAAAAATTTTACTCTCACTGACCCTATTATTTGTTGTTTTTTTTTTATATATATTGGGGTGTTTCAGTCAGTTGTTTTCCATTTTATTTTAGGAATGAATTTGATGAGCAATTTGATCATTCATTCTCAATTTGATGAGCATTGATATATCACAAACATTGCATTATATATTGTTAATATATTACATTATATATTGTTTAATATACGATGCTAAAGTACTATTATAAGTAATTACTTACTATAGTGTACCGCATACCAATGTTACCATGTGTTTAGTAGTAAAATATTATGATCATATGGACAGTTTCGTCATTTAATCTAAGATAACTTATTCTAACCAATATATAGAGTCCTAGTCTAACGTAGAAATCCCTCTATAAAAAAGTGTGCTAATGTTGAGGACGTACGTTTAGAGTGTGTTTTAGTTGGTAATAATGATGTGTAGATTATGACTGATATGGAGGCCTATTATACTCCGACTAAGGCTAAGGCGAAGCATGCGGTCATGATGGCAGATGAAGGGGAGAATTAAGCGGAAGTGGTCGATCCAAATGCTCTAGTTGATGCAGATGCAAATGCAAATGCAAATGGAAATGTGGGTGCTATACTAGTGCAAGATGATAGTATTAAGGGACAAGAGTCTTGGCCTTCTGAAACACCTTCTGTATATGTATACGTCCCGCACACTAATCTCATCCACCATTCATTCTTACTTCATTCAAGTAAGCCGCTACCGTGCATGGAAGTGGTTCTTGAGAACTTTGGATGTTTAATTGATTGTAGGGAGCCCAATCCTGAGCAAAACTTTGTCTCACATAATCTCCAAAACCGTAAGAAGTTGTATGACACAGTATTTAGTAAGCGGAAAGAAGTAGTGGATTACGTCTTTAGTAAATCAGATGCGTATGAGAAAGGGTATGTAACACTACGCAATTCTGACTGTCAGTAGCTCGGCTGAGCTGAGGGTAGCTCGACCGAGCTGAGCTACTGACACAATTGGTGTGTTCTTATGTTTTTGCAGAACCTTCTGTAAAGTGGTAACTCGGACGAGTCAGACTTGACTCGGTCGAGCTGGTGCTAGCTCGGTCGAGCTGAGCTTAGCTCGGCCGAGCCGAGCGGTCTGACGGGTTTAATTCCGGTTTTTGGGTAATTAGTATTAAAGAGAACGGATTAACTTTAATCAGTTTCTAATCATTTTCTAAACACACTTCTAAAAACATTCAAGCGACGTTACTCTCTCCCTCTCTTTTACGCTAATTGCATCAAGGCTAGGGTTGATTCCTTCGTCTCGTATGATCTAGGTTTAATCGGTATGTACCATATCGTAAAGTTTAATTCTTTTATATTAGTTTATGAAACCCTAATTACATCGATTGGGGGTTCTAGGGTTTTGTGTTGATTATATGCTATGTGATATTAGGTGACAGATTCGTAGAAGAGGGATTCTACGATTGATTGATTGATTGTTGTGCTTAATTTTTGAGGATTTTCAAATAAGGTAGGATTTCCTACTCAGTTGATTGATTATAGCTGTAAGACGGTATGATATGATTGTATTGTCTTAACTTCAATGTTCTAAAATAAAATACATACAATTTTAATCAAAATTGATAAGTGATAATTAATTATGCATGATCAACGTTTCATAAAATATTTAACTAAAGTTAATATTGTGTTAGTCATAATCAATATTTTATACTTGAAGTATACATATTTAATTTAAGATATTAAAGAAAACTGTAACGTGTTTTCTAATTTTTCATATCGTTTATAATACTATATATATTCTTTAATAATCATTACTTTTGTTTTGATTATTCAAATACCCTCGCGATCACTGTGTACATACATACTCGTACACATACTCGTTATCACACTATTTAAACCTATCAAAATCTCATATGTATTCAATTTCTCGCAATATAATTTTTTTTCATTCCACACTATAAAAGTTCTCTCTTAGTTTTTTTTTAAGTTCTGTTTTTAATACATATGACTCTCCAAAATCTATTTTTCTTAATCGATTTAATCGTCTAAGTTTTATAACTTTCTAAAATTTTTTTTTTACGTAAATGTTAAATATTGTGAGTTACTCACTTAAATCATATCTACATATCAAAATATTTCAATAAATATAATGAAAATTATACTCAATTGAAAGTGTAACACCCCCATATACCAAGGGTCCTTAACAAGGGCTGCCCCAGCATATAAAAGTGTTACCATCTCGGTTGCCCGAGGTAGTAATAAACAAATGAACAATTGTAGATACTTTATATTACATTATTAGTCTTTACAACATACAACTACTACAAGCTACCAAAAGAGGAGGTACAACTCGTCTAATCTATGACTCTACTCTGTTAGCTCAGCTAGTGATCCGTCATAACTCCGCAGCTCGACCACCCAACATAGCACCAAGCTAACCTGACAACCAACTGCTCACCACCCCCAATGGATCACAGCAGGTCAAAAGACAACAACAACAACGGGGTCAGTCTACTGTAATATGATATAACATTAATGAGTAACAAAACGCAGCACAACAATCAGTACTAAATTCGGCCAGCCGTATCGGCCATATTATCTCAGTCAGTGACCGCAGCCTTGCCACCTCGGCCGCTTATCGGAATAAGCGATTACCCAAGTCTAAATGTGCACATCCTCCTTACGACGGGAGAGTCGTAAGGAGCGATCTAGGGGCGTGGAACCATCTCCCGATGTTGGTCCACTCAGTCGGAACATCAACCTCAACCTTTCAGCCGGAACCAATGAATCTCATATCGTACATCACGTATCAACAGTCAGTCGAACGGTCTCATACATTACAAACACATTACAAAGTGAGTAGGTAAACCTACCTGTAAATCGTCCGTCGTTCGGTCGCCTAGCATCTAAACATCCAGTCCTAGCGTCTCTTAGTCTCCCATAATTGGTCCTATAATAACAACCCATAGGTTTACTACATCGTGTACTATCACGCAACGCAGAAAGGAGATCTAGGTCAAGAGACTTACCTTGTGTCGTGATGCTACCCTTGTCCGACCTAATCCCATGTGCGGTTCTTCCCTCTTGTGGTGGATTCCAAAGGTTAGGAAAGGATGATGGAAGGTGGAAGGCATGGTAGAGATAGAGTTAGAGTTCTAGGTTGTGTTTTAGTTATGAAAGAAATGGATTGTCGTCGGTTCTTTTAATTACAAAGTCTCGGGCTGCTGACGGTGTACTCGACCGAGTAATGGACTGCTCGGCCGAGTAGTGTGTGCTCGGCCGAGTACTGACTACTCGGCCGAGTAGTGGCTAAAACGTTGGTTTCCAACTCTCGTCTTTCCCAGTGTAATGTCTAACCCCTTAGTCCTGTGTCCGGTCTTACTCGGGGTCCCTATGGTCAATGGTCGGTCAACAAGTCCCTAAGAAACGGGGTATTACAGTCTTCCCCCCTTAAAAGAAACTTCGTCCCCAAAGTTTTACTCCCCCGTGCCTAGAACACAGACCCACAACGATCTAAGATGTAGACATCGTATAAGTACCCACGCATGTATCATAATCCGCCGGTATTATACCGTTCCAGGTTTGAATCTCGTATTCTCAGCCGTCTAGGTAACTCAACACAAGTAATTTGGCAATTATGTGATATACATTAAGCAAAACACGTCATCTCCTTACCATATTCAAATTGCACGAATGTAAACATAATACGACGGTTCATACAATACAGAATATATCAGTTAATTTAATGCATCAGGCAAAATTCCTAAACAAACATTCTCAAGCAACAATCCCAAGCATCTATACATTCCAATTTGAGGTAATAAGCAACAAATACACCTTACTTTAACATGTACGACTTACATAAATTCCTTACATAAATTCTTATTTCATTCTGCTTCTTACCGCGACGGTCTCTACCCCTCTTAAAAGAAACTTCGTCCTCGAAGTTTGCCGTCAAGGTGGATGAAAAGACCGCAATTGCATGTAGTAGAAGTCGAAACTTGTGAAATATTGCATAGGGGAATAGAAGGTAAATCACTTGAACCACATGTGAGCCAAGCATGATACGACGGTCGAGACAACGCAATTTAAGACGAACTGGTAAAGAGATATTCATAAATCTTGGCATCCCATACCAATACACCAAGAAACAGAGGCATCTACACAAGAAAGAGGCTGAGCAGAGGCATGTACTCGGCCGAATACAGGCCACTCGGCCGAGTAGAGACTACTCGGCCGAATACGGACTACTCGGCCGAGTATGTGCTCGGCAGGATGTGATTCATTGTGAGACGAGTACGAGTTTACCTTGCCACTACCTGTCACAAAAGATACATACCAGCAAGTAATAGTCCGAGCATAACCGCTCCGTAATTATGTCCTAGTTAAAATGATAACACACGCAAGCATGGCCTTATGGCCGGTTACAGACCAAAAGCAAATATAATATCCGCACACACAATACTAAAAAATAAAAATAAAAATAAGTCTGAGAATGTATAAATCCACACAACCATAATAACGTAAACAAAGAGAAGTGCTCAGCCCTCGGCATCCATATCCTCAGCTCCACCTGTGCCGGATAGTCCACCATCATGTGACGGTCCAGTGCCGTAGTCGCCTCCTAACCATCGCCCCTGGTCATTAAGCTGACTCCCGTAGTTGGCTCCCCAAGGTCCTGCTAGGCAGCCATGCTCAAAGCTCTCCGGAGGTCCCCATGTGGTGCGGTCCACACCATAGCTAGAAAATACCCCAGAGTCATCACCCATTCCTCTCCACCAAACAGGCTGTGCCAACTCCGTCCCTATGCCCTGGACATGGGCCATCTCATGCATGTTCCGGAGGACCAAAGTAGAAGATAGTCGCTCCGCTAACTCATGTGGCTGCATCCTAGGATCATGGAATGTAGGATACAATGGGTAAGGGTAGGACACATAGCTTGGCAGTTCAACCGGGGTCGTAGGAGTACCCTCCCCCACTCGGTGGGATCGTCGATGATCTCGTGGCACCTGACCAGCCGCCCTCCCCGTATTAGATGGCAAGGGCTCTGCCATGGTGACGAGAGCATGGTCAGGAATAGTGTAGTATTGGGGCACGGGCGGCTCCTCCAAATAACCAAGCTCGGGTGGTGCTAGATGATCAATGTCGGGAATGTCCTCCTCATTGGGAAAAATAATCCACTGTTTTCCCCTCACCCTCCATGCCAAAGTACCATCTCCCAAGTCTCGTAGCCATAGGTTCGTCACGAGGTAGGCCTGATCTAGCAAAGGAGGTCCCTCAAACATCTTACTCACCGGCTCCTCCGGTGGCTGAAAATTGGTCAACTTGCCGGCCAACCGGGTAACCAAAGCTCCACAACTAACATACCTAGAGACAGAAGTGGCCATAAGGGCCAAGGCAGAGCATACCACACCTGGAGCACTGTAATACCATTGCTTCATACGGCGGGGGTTAAGATAAGATGTGAGAAGCATTACCTCATGGGTGTTGAGCTTGCTAGCATCACTACGGGCGAAAAGCAGACATGTAAGGGATATTAAGAAAACTCGAAGGGATATATGCTGCACGTCATTAATGAGCATAGAACTAACAGAGGACACCGGGTAGCCGGAGAGATAGAGCATAAAGAGAGAAGCTCCAGCTTTTTTTAGCACGTCGGGGATGTGCCAATCCTCCTCCTCTTCTAGGCGAAGGTGTCTAGCAAACTCATTAAGGGTCATATGGAAGTCGGTGTTCATGAGTCGGAAATCAACGGTCCTTTTAACCGCATCAAAATTGAAGGAGCTTAAGAATTCCAAGGTCAGAAAGGGATAGGACTTCTTGCGGAGGTAGTAAAGACCCTCCAACCCCAAGACCTCATAGATGTGCCTCACATCGTACTCGATGTCCAGCTTGGTCAATGTGTCAATGTCAATGCAGCGGGTCGGCCTCATGGGTCTAGCCTCTAAAGCCACAAATCTTTTGCGCTGGAGATAGTTGGAGAAAATTACCATGGGATACTTCTCATGTGGGGGTACCACCGACGGGTTAATCCGTCCTTCATCCTCCCTTGGTGCGGTCCCTGAGGGTCCTCCGGCCTCAACATACCGCTCCCGGACAGCAGCAGCAGCGATGACGGTAGCAGCAGCAGCTGCCTTCCTCTCGGCGGCGGTGGTGCGGTTACTCTTGCGAACAGGAGCTCGTGGTTTTGGTGCCATAACTGCAAGAATTATAGAGTTCACCAAAATATTTAAACAATTTTGATTACTATAAGGGAATTAGAGTGAGTCTTGTGCCTGAAAGAGTGACGGTCTCAGGACAGATTTTTGGGAAGGCTCTGAGACGATTTTAGGTCCGATTTTTATGCAACATTGGGGTGTAAGGGGTCTATAATCGAATTATGAACTACAAACCACAAGCACAACTTGATTTGTTGAATCAAAAATTGGGCAAAATTTCTAGGTAAACCCTAGAAATCAATTTGGGCAAATATTGGGTAGATTTTCGGATATTAGGCAATCAAATAAGCATCCTAGTTCATCCTAGAGCATTACTAGACAAATCATGTGAAGTAATTAACCAAATCTAGGAGCAATAGGGGCGAAATTCCAGAATATGGAAGCTATGAACATCAAACAAAGCAAAAGGCATGAGTACGGGGTTTCTTACCTTAAGATTGGAGTGAAGAAGATGGAAGAGATCAACTTAGATGGATTTGGACACCTACAATCTAGTCTTGATGAAGAGTAATTAGGTTTTTAGAGAGTATTTGTAAGAATAGAATTGAAGGATTTGAGTTTAGGAAGGAGTATATGTCGATTTTAGAAAACCGAGTATCCGGTCGAATCAGGTGTACTCGGCCGAATACAGAATTGCTCGGCCGAGTAGTCTTGACTCGGTCGAGTATTAAGCGCACTCGGTCGAGTAGTCATTTGGCAGACTTGACCTTGTTCTCTGCCCAAATGTTACTCGGTCGAGTGTACCTTTACTCGGCCGAATGCAAGGTACTCGGTCGAGTACTAGTTCGCTCGGCCGAGTATACCGTTAGTAACACGGTTTCTTCCAGTTTTGATCCCTCCAACACAAAAGACTTTGGTCGGAGCACGGTTCTACCCGTGACTCGTCCCTATGAGTTCCTAATAGTACTAACATACCAAGATACGGTCTTAACTTCTTCATCAAACATTACACATAATCATTTAGTCGGGCATATATCACACATAAAACATGAAACACTGCAGTCGGGCATATACTACATCTCACGGACTTACCTCACGGTTCCCGCGCTGCACATCAAACACATTACTCCCAATTCAAGCATAAAAGACGCACTCCACGTAACCTTCTATTCGTCACCTCTAATTACACATACGTGTCTTTAATACATCAATAGGTTCAAACATCGTTTATACCTATTAGCCAACGCTACACATGCGCGTATTATCCATATATTCATCATAATCACACAAACAAGATACTTCTACAACCTATCAATCAGGATTCCATACTACTAACACATCCTTCAACCCACGCGACGTGACTGGCTTAAGCATGTAAGGGCCAGGACTTCGAGATGAGGGCGCCTACCCATCCAAAATCATTAATAGAGGGCTCCCAACACACATACACCAGGTTCATTTTATTTGACTCACTACATTCATTAGGCTCATTGGTTACAGGTTCCAAAATCGTTCGCTCTGATACCACTTTGTAACACCCCCATATACCAAGGGTCCTTAACAAGGGCTACCCCAGCATATAAAGGTGTTACCATCTCGGTTGCCCGAGGTAGTAATAAACAAATGAACAATTGTAGATACTTTATATTACATTATTAGTCTTTACAACATACAACTACTACAAGCTACCAAAAGAGGAGGTACAACTCGTCTAATCTATGAATATACTCTGTCAGCCCAGCTAGTGATCCGTCATGACTCCGCAGCTCGACCACCCAACATAGCACCAAGCTAACCTGACAACCAACTACTCACCACCCCCAATGGATCACAGCAGGTCAAAAGACAACAACAACAACGGGGTCAGTCTACTGTAATATGATACAACATTAATGAGTAACAAAACGCAGCACAACAATCAATAATAAATCCGGCCAGCCGTATCGGCCATATTATCTCAGCCAGTGACCGCAGCCTTGCCACCTCGGCCGCTTATCGGAATAAGCGATTACCCAAGTCTAAATGTGCACATCCTCCTTACGACGGG
Source organism: Silene uniflora (assembly GCA_018983105.1). Taxonomy (NCBI): domain Eukaryota; kingdom Viridiplantae; phylum Streptophyta; class Magnoliopsida; order Caryophyllales; family Caryophyllaceae; genus Silene; species Silene uniflora. The sequence goes on along the minus strand of JAGPOY010006321.1, from coordinate 10 downwards.
AGAGTCGTAA
>JAGPOY010006319.1:5523-15914 GCA_018983105.1 Silene uniflora | reverse complement strand
AACAGGAAAATAAGATAAATACTCAACATACAAAAAAAGCTACAAAGTCATAACAACGTAGAAAATATTTCGTTTTTCAAAGAAATAAGTTGACAAGAAGGAAAAAAACAATAATAGTTACTTCCTCTGTTCAAGCCATTTCCATCTACAGATCAAAGTATCCCTCAAATATTTTGGGATATGTAGTGGATTGGGTTGAGTTAAACAGATAAGTAACAAAATGAAATATTAAGCATAAAGGAAGAATATCTTGGAACCAGGAAAAAAAAAACAGAATTTTGGCGGTAGAAAGTGACTATAAAATGCAATCCCTTCAGCTCGAAAAGTAACACCTCTATCATTACAACCAAAATATGACCTTTACAGCTCAAAAAGAGATGGTCTAACCATGGAAATTTGGTAAGGTTATTGAAACAGGGCTTCAAGCTGAATAATAGAAAGTGACCGTACTAACCTGGAACCAAACATACTTGCTTGAGTCATCAGTAGTAGGAACTCCATTCTTGTGCAGCGATGCCGTGGCATTAGCATCCATCACAATAGCACCACCAGCTTGCTGGAGCACATACATTATAATTAAATTACTAGGAAAATCATTGCACGCATTCATTAGGAATTTATTATATTTCATTTTCTGAAACACATGCATTAACCAAACCTTACCCACCTCTCAATGTTAAATTCTATAGGTTGCGCAAGAAATAAATTTTAAAAACTGAACAAAAAATCAAATCCAAGGCTAAAACCACACCTTATTTTGTGCACTCCTTGATCTTTTTCTAGCTTCTTCCATGGCTTCATCAAAACCCTTCACGTCGACCGTCAAATTTCTTTCTTCTGCCATTAACTGAAAAGTAATCACAGCAAAAAGAAAGGTTGATGGGTGGTAGTAGATCTACTTCAAAAAGGTTATATTAAAATCCCATCAATTACCTGGGTTAAATCTAAAGGGAAGCCATATGTGTCCCACAATACAAAAGCATCCTGCAATAAACGACTCAAGAAATTAAAGAAAATCTTATAATTACTCAACTCTGATAAAGGGTAGTTCTTGTCCATATTTTCCACATGCCAGCAAGGCAAAACTAATGCAAGGAAAAAAAATTTGAAGTATGGGGGAGATAGCATGGGACTAAATAACACTAAGTTGTCATCATAACTGAAATCACGCCATCCGTTTTCCAAAAAGTAACATGGTGTCTGGCTTAAATCCAAAACACAATCTTTCTATGTCCCTACATATAAGAACTTGCTAAACCTACGTGTTAAATCTCTGTGCACCTTTGTATCACAACATAGCATTAGTAAAATTCTTAACTAACACTCAGGATATCAAAAACAGTGACACTTCCTCTAAGTGAAAGACAACCAAGACGGTACGGAAAGAGATGTACCTGGCCACTCAATGTCTTTCCTTCAACCTCCTGAGCAGCCTTTTTGAATTTCTCGATTCCCTAGGAACAGATTAACTTCATCATTAATTTACACAATAATGCAGAGACCTCGGGTAATTTAAAGACAAATTTCATCCGGAGAACTTTACAAATGAAAAACATCCCAAGGTAAGTACCAAAGTCCCTCTAGTATAATTAACGAGGCATAAGTAAGTGCAGTAAACACATATGCATTGGAAATAAGCAAGTCATTTGAAAATGATTTCAATAACAGTTCTAATCTGAAAATTGACATTAAAGTCACATGATAATGTCTAGGTATTGATTATAAGCTCCTTTTTAGCGAATCAGAGATGCCTCTGTTTTCTTGTTCACCAATATGCACATTAGAAGAAAAACTAATACAGAGGGAAGAGAAACTAACTACTCTTTTAAGAGCTTGTACACGAAAGACGTAACTAGAAAAACGACATAAATAATCTCCACTAGAGAGTTCCACAATGATCAAAGATATATTATATTCAGCAGATTCGAAAATGAATTGCTTCTTTTACCAAAGGAGCCAAATATTCATTACCATCTTCGTTTGGAATTTGGTTATTGATGCAATAAAGCAAAATAGCCAAGTTCTGAGCACAACTTATTTTGTGTTGTAGCTGTCAGTTGAAACAAATTTATATTGTCCACAAACAATATATGTATCTATATGGTCCTCCCCTTCTCCCCATCTCCCATTTCAAGCACATGGTCCTAACCTTAAGCAAAGTTTTCCCGAAGCTGGCCTCCTCAGCTGCAATGACATCTTTGATATGTTTCTCGTGTTGTTTTAACTCAGGAAAAACATCACCCATCAAGTTCACCAAAGTGGGCACTAACCTGAAGCAAATCACAAATTCAAATTAGACGTGCCAGTAAATACAGTATCAAACAATACCTACAGCAGACTCGGAGAAGAAAATTCTTGGACCGGTAATTACACCAAAAATAATCAACCACCTACCCGTTGAAAAAACCTTCCTGCCCTTTCAGGACTTCACTCCCGTAACGAACAGCTCGACGAAGTATGCGCCTTAGGACGTATTCACGACCTTCATTACCTACAAAGGTCAAAATTATAGCATTAAGGATGGCAGTTACCGAAGCTCTGTGCCCGTTGAAAACAATGACAGGTTTCAGTTACCAAATAAAAAACTGTGTTAACAAACTACATCATTGATTTAATTTTTTTTTAAATGAACTTGGCATTCAAACATCAGAACTCTTATATCTTCATTCTCATACAACTATACTTGTTGCACAAACACAGACATTAGAGAAGGAGAAACTGAAAAAATAAGTCGAGATTTAGCTAATCACTTCTAGAACTATTACCGCTTAATGAAAAAATTAAATAAAGACATCCGTAGTCTACAAAAAATCAAGGTAGCCAGTCACCATAACACCTTCATACATATCTTACAAATAGAAACTTTAAGGTCATGAGCAAGTAGACCAAGTTGGGGAAAAATCATAAATTACAAACATACGAAACACTAAGTCTTGCTTTCATATATGCCTGTTTCACAGCTTGACCTTCCTAATTAGTAAGGTCATTCAGACTTTCTTTAAAATTTGAGGGAAAAAATGGTACTAAATCTTGGTCAGAATGTGTTCAAGCAAAATTTGATAACATTGGAAAACTGATACTTTCCCTTACATGTGACCATTCTATTAAATGAGACTGAGATTGGTCCCTTTCCCTTGAGCATCAAATTTCAGAGGCTAAGAATTTTTCAAGTCAGTCGGAAAACATTTCGCCTCCATGCACAAGTCCAACACAATGTTCTAACTTAGTATCATGCACCGTTATACAGTTCAGGATTCGTGCCTTCGTGGGCCCGATCCCTGAACTAGTTTGACCGTGCCCAGTTTGTCAGAATTCGCGAACCAGTTCACTGTCACTCTCAAACTGTTTTTACGATGGCGGAAGGGCCACTAATACGATCTCAAGCCTTGGTTCAAAGTTCAAACCAATATCAATAATTATTTGACCAACGTGTAGCTATTGGCTGTGAAAACATCCTATACCGTCAAATCAATTATCAATTATTTTAGTAAAACAAAAGTATTATTCCCTCAACTATTTTCGGTAGAAAATGAGAAAAACCATAATTTGGTTTCACATAAAAGTTAATTCTTATGCACCTACCTATTTAAACTGAAATTCGTTCATTATCTCAGTAACCCTTTCGAACCCAGTTCGTCGGATGAAGCTTTCTATGAACACGAACCGAACTGAATCCTAAACCATGTAACACCATCATTGATCAGTTTATATGCTGTAATTCTGGGTGTTTTAATTAGATTAGCCTGTAGCAGCTAGTAGTCATTGCTCTTGACATCTTGTATGCATTATGCAATGTTTACAAGTTACAACAACCAGATATAGATGTTCCTTGCTCCCACGTGGTTACTCAAAATAGGATTACTAAGCTATCACTGTAGGTTGCACAGAAACAGCAGCAGCACCTACTAAGCTGACACCATGCATTAAAACTGTACCTGGACAAGAACCATCAGCAATTGCAAAAGAAAGTGTCCTTATGTGATCAGCAACTACCCTATAAGCCATATCAATGTTGTCTACATCATCGGGACCAACTTTTCCTGAATATGGGCGAGCACCTGTTGCCTGCATGTCAAATAAGAGACAGACAACAATAATCAATTAATTCATACTCCGTAATCTACACCGCATATAAGAAACCGATCAAAGAAAGGGTCACGATACCAACACAGAATTCACATTTCCCAATAAAGATGCCATTCGAAATAAAAGTAGCCTTTGGGAAAACCACAAATGCCACAAGACAGTAACAGAGTGGCGTGTAAACACAAACCACAATAAGAGAGACATGTAAGATCTCAAACCTTGGCTCCAAACCAATATCAATATCATTCATTAGACCCCAATTTCCAACCCTAATACGATGGGACGAAATACTCAGCCAGTATCATTCAGGTTCAAGCTTTCAAAGCGCAATATTAAGCAATTACTTGCAGGTATCTAACTAGATGTCATTGTTAGTTGTGTGGTTCTTTTCTGCTAAGTGCTGCCATGATGCTCACATAGTATCATTCTGAAAATATACATACATACTAGCAAAATAAATTTTGTGTGCCACAAAGGTTATAAATTGACCTTAGAATATTTAAGTGATTTAAAATGAATATAAATTTGTACACTTGAAATATGTAACTCAGCTCTATCCTTGACTAGAAAAGCAAAGAACTAACACAGCCAAAAGTCCCAGGCAGAGGACTGATGTAACAGGCCTTCAGGAAATAAATTATCGCAAATTTTCCGACACAAAAAGTTATAAACTCATACTTGCCGTGAGGATTAACGAAAGACGTGATAAAAACGATTATTCATCCATATTTAATGTTTACCTGTTGGATTGCGTCAAACAAGGGCATAAAAACATCGGTATCATAATTACTCATCTTCTCTTGAAGAATAGACGTCAATCTTTCAAAACCCATTCCTGTGTCGACATGTTTGGCAGGGAGCGTTTTAAGAGAGCCATCAGATTCCCTGTTGAACTGCATAAGTTTAGTGCATTAGCAAACCATATAAGAGCATCAAGTCACCTATCATTAAAACACAAGAACTCCTACGTTTTTTTAGTACTCCCTCCTACCTTTTTATTACTTCCTATTTGATAAGAGCACACTTCTTAAGGGAACTTGCTTTACAAATAAAGTAGTACAACTGGGCTCATAATTAGGGAGAAATAAGTTCACTCAGAAAAAAAGTAACCCCATAATAATCAATTAATCACCACCACTAGAATTACACCACCATCACAAATCACAGACCAACATTGCAATATGATGTTATTTTTTTCAAAAAGCCATTAGCGAAAAAACCTTAGGACACATATGAACAATAAATCAGCAATGGAACCAACAAAATATAACTAACAAAATAATACCTGGATAAAGACAAGATTCCAAATCTCTATACAGGTGGGGTCATCATTGTTGACCAAAGATGCAGCATCTCGATTACCAATCCTATCAAAATGTATCTCGGTGCATGGACCACACGGGCCAGTGTCTCCCATCTCCCAAAAGTTGTCCTATTTCAAGTCAACAACAGCCCATAAACAACACATCTACAAATTATGTACATTAAGCATGTAAGATTAAGCAGAAATACAGGGCCTTCAGAACAAACTTCAAATGCGATGAACAATTTAACAATCAAAGTGTGGAAGCATAAAGGGGTCTCAACTCTCAAATAGCCTTTCTATTACTGTATACACCAACTGTAGGGACATTCAATTACTATTAGACACTTCTAGGTTGTCCATGGTTATCAGTGGAATCGACAGGTTTGAAGCCCTATTTACGCACCTTGCAACCAAAAGGCAGTACACGTTCGGAAGGAAGGAAGTTAAGCCATATATCTCTAGCCTCTGTGTCTGCAGCAAGGCCAGCTTTTTCATCACCACCAAAATAAGTAGCATAAATTCGGCTTGAAGGTAATTTGTAAACCTGTCAGCAAATGAAGAGCATGGTCAGGTAAAAACCATATTAGTTTATGAAGTCCAAACTAAACTTGTATTCCTGCAGCTCAGGGGAAGGGGCTTAGATTATTTAGAATAGTTTCAATCCATTTACCACAGTCAGCAGTTCCCAGGCCCATTCAATCGCCTCTTTCTTAAAGTAATTGCCGAAGGACCAATTGCCAAGCATTTCAAAAAATGTGTGGTGGTAAGTATCCTTCCCCACATCATCAAGATCATTATGCTTCCCACCTGCTCGGATACATTTCTGGGTATTGCAAGCACGCTTCAGTTCACTCAATGGACTGTTCGGATCAACTGTTCCCAGGAAGATTGGCTTGAATTGATTCATCCCTGATCAGTTAGAGAAGTAAAAAACAAGACATCAATCAAAAAATGTCCATCAGCAAAAGATAAAGAACACATAGCTCTCCATCCAGTATCCTTATGTTGTGACTGAAAATATAATCTGAAGGTGCTGATTTTTCCAAGGCAGCATTAAGCACAGTCAACTGTCAAGGAATAACAGGCGACTTTCACAATAGACGATATGTTCTACCAAAATTATATCTCCAATCCGCATTCCCTATTATATTGACTCATGACACAACTGTCGGTTGTTAGTCACATTCCATCATTTATTAAGGGAGTCTCGTTTTCTAGATTCCGTCTAACATGTCAATGCTTGATAACTAAAGTAGTTAATAAAAGAATTTAGCCGCCGAAGTCCTACAACATTTATTAATCACAACCATTCTTATTAGCTTCATAAGCCAGAAATAGGGATACTGGCTTCCAAAATAGAGGGATGAAATCATGTATTGACGAGGGTAGGACTGGATCACGTCTCTAGCAGTGCCCAGCAAACAAGAAATGAGAATATTGGGTTTCAAATAAAAGATATCATCGTTCATGGCCACGGAAGTAAGGATTCATGCTTCCTTCGTCAGGAATCTTGTTTTAGCAATTATGGGAAAATGCAAAGTACCACTCTCGTATAAATCTAGGTCACTCTGATTCTTTATATTACCTTCCGTAACTATGTCGACACTGGATGCTAGGATTTAGGTACCAGTCGCACCACGGTTGTACACTTCATTTTCAGCTAACAACTAGTGAATTCTTCACTAAAAAGTAGGATCCAACACCTGGATTCGCAACCTTATCGAATACAACTGAATAAGTCTGAGTTACCTAGGTTTAATAATACTACTCTTCTGTACGGAAACAAACAACTGAATACATATGAAATACAATTTCCATCTCCATGAAGATGTAAACAAAATTTATCATCAGATTCCTTACGTTTTATTTAAAAAAAGGTACATCAGATCCAATAAGGAAAATTAGACAATACCAATATCAGAATTTCCAACAAAAAAAACTCGAAAACAAGCATTAGATTTCGAAAAATAACAGCAATCCAATAATAGAGATTTAACATACCAGCGTTAGCAAAGAGGAGAGTAGGATCGTTGACAGGAACAACAGGACTAGATTTCCAAAATTTGTGCTCTTTGTCCCGGAAAAATTCAACAAAAGTGTCTCTAACTTTGTTAGCAGGCCAGACAATAGATTTGGATTGGTTGTTAGTCATGATTGTTGCTGTGAAAGAAGAAGACGAAAATCTGGGTTTGTTAATATGAAGATGAGGAAATGGAGCGGAGACGGTGGCTGAGAATGGACGGCTAATGCGGTTAAACCCTCTTAAATAATAAACCCTCATCCATTTGATCGCTACCTGTTCAACGCAGAATCAATTAAAAAGTAGCTTTTTTCCTATTTTAAAGCACACTACACAAATGACATCAGTTTAACAACTACAGAATATTAACCAATCGAATTATTCACCAAATTGTTAGTAAGTCAATTTACTGATCGTCTTGAAAGACGTCTCTCCAAAGTTATTGCGTTATTATATTTATAAAATGATTAAAAAGTAATATATTTTTGATATTGTGAAACAACGGCTCATTAAATTAAATTCCAATTTAAGAGAATAATTAAACATGCTTAAATTAGACAGATTTGATACGTTATATGCAATATAATATAACGGTTACACAATAAACCCTAATTAATTTGCTTAACAATTGAATCAAAAATCCCAGAAAAATACATCATGATTCTTGCAAAAACAACTATACAAAACTATAGAATAAACGACTTTAATAATAAATTATTGATGAACAATTATCGAAAACATATATCGAATTGAAGTTAATAAATGGAAGCAAAATTAAAAATTGCAGCAGAATTCATCATACAAAAGAAAATAGAATATGAGAATAAAATGGAAGAAGTAAACAATTTGAATAAATGGATGATAAATTTACCAATTTAGAGCAAAATAATCCGATAAAAATGACCAGTAGTGGACGAGCAAAACGCAGGTGTGACTTGTGAGGGAGGGAGACTGCAAGGTTTAATTTGAGGGGATTGAGTGTGGGGATGTGTGTGTGTGGTGTTTATGGGGTTTTATATTCTTCATCTACTACATTTCTCTTTACCTATTGGGCTTTTTTAAAACTGCGAAACCCAGATCCGTTATGCTGTTTAAAAACTGTATCGTATATGCAGATAGATATTTGTATATATTAGTTGGTTGCACCGCGCGCGCAAGCGCGCGATACCCCCAAGATATTTTAATTCTTGACGTTTATGTGAGTATATTACCGTCTTTTGATTTCTGTTGGCTTTTGATATATTTGCTTTACGATTATAAGCACACATTCTTTTTTGAAAAATCCTCATTAGATAGGGAGGACATACTTATTGTTCCCCGAGAGAACCCAAGAATTTTTCTTCTTTGTATTTTTGAACTCAGTTTAAATTGAGTTCAAAAATCTTGTGTGTAATTTTAGCAGGATCTTAACATCGTACTATAATTTGTTAGATTGTTAAGTTTCTTTATGCTTTTCATACACTTTTTGTTTTTATCCTAATGTTTGGGAAGCTATATTCATATTGAATGTGGCTCTTGTTAGTTATAGTAAATGCTTTAGTATTCTTTTGCGTAAGGATCGTTCGATACTACCAACTAATAGTGCTCCTCCTCTTATTGTCCCATTTCCTATCTATTTCCCTTTCTTCCTCCCTCTCCCTCGTCTTCTTCTTTTTCCCTCAAACGTCACCGTATCTTATACCTCATCCCTCTTTTATTATCATGGTCCTTTTTTTTTTCCTTTCCCTTCCTTCTCCCATATACCTTCCATGTCCTTCATCCTCCTCTTATATATCCTCCATTTCCCCACTTACTCTCATATTACTCCTCCTCCTATTTTTCCTCGTTCTACTCTTCCATATCTGTCCCTTTCTCCTTGCTCGTCCTTCCTCTTTTCCTTTCCTCCTATTGTTCGCATTCTTCCATTTCCCTGTTCATATATCCTCTTCTTTCCCCTTTATCTCTTTCTCAACCTTTATCCCTTTCCCCCTTTCCCTTTCCCCTTTTCATATCCGCGTTCTCCTTCTTCCTCTTCTCTTCCTACTACTTGTCCTCCTCCTCAATGTCCAGTCACAAATAAGGAGAAATGAAGTAAAAACCTATGCAGGATAAGCTAATGTTCTTCAAAGCTTCGACACCATTGCAGGTCCAATCGCGCCCGTTATCCCTACACTCCAATAACTCAATCACATAGCACTTTTCTTACCTCATCTCGACCAATTACTAATTACTGCAGGTTTTCATATAATAAAACCAAATAATATTAAATCGATGTCAACTCAGTGCAGAAACCTGTACTGTAACAATACTTTTATGCAATTAATTTGACCGTAAATTATAGTAGCCGCGAGAACATGGTAGGCTTTGTTGTAGCAAAAGTGTACTCTCGAATAACGTTTGATTTCTAGTTATTGCCTCTACAATATTATGATGTTTATAATTATAACTTGTATTTGAAGAAAACAAGATAAGTCTTTGATAAATTTTGTTTCACTATCCAATATCCTTTTATAATTTACTTTATAGAAGCTACAATCATGCTAGTGTGTGTACAACCCTGAGTATGAACGGAAAAGGAGAAACCACACATAACAAATTATGAACCTCTCTTCCTAAGGAATTTCCGACTAAATGCATCTGGAAGAAACATTGCACTCCTCATGTAGCTTGCTCAACGGTTCAACCTATAAGCCATACTAATACCCTTGAGAGTCTTGACAAATATGCCAACTTGGTTAAAATCCAAAGCATACAATAGATCGTTAAACTTGCAATTTTGCTCTAACTCGGACAATTTGATGTAATACTGCAAGCCAATAAGTACATATAAGACGACGGATCAAAATAAAGAAATCTTTTAAAAAATATAATACTCTGTAGCAAGTTTCTTGTTATTTATACTTGTACAAGACCAAGAAGGGTCAACTTTGCTATTTGATTGCTAATTCAGCTCAAACAAAGACGTTTTCTCTTCCCCCCTCCGACCCTCACCAAAAACTG
>JAGPOY010006318.1:0-10391 GCA_018983105.1 Silene uniflora | reverse complement strand
CATCAAATAGGGCCGCAGGGTTTACTCACCAAAGCTGTTGCAAGGCTCTGATTGTTTCATTTTGCTTATTATTAAATGTTGAATTGCAAAAGGTATTTTTGAGGGAAAATGTCATTGTAAATCAATGTTTTCCAGGACATTAAATTACAAAGACTTGATACATGATCTCTTGATCAGTGGATAAATTTTGAAGGGCATATACGTAAATCTCTGGGTCAATAAAGGTGTAGGAAGTGAAATATACTGATGTCTTGTTCCTTTAGGAAGGTGGTACATATGCTATTCTAGCGTAGTCTGAGTCTTCATAATACATTGTGCACTATTGCCAAAGTCTCGATGCTCGTACATGGTTATGAGTGCAGGACACGTCAACACTTTATTTTAAGCCTAAACACAAGATTTCTTTTTCCTTCAGACTAGTTACGACTAGTTACTCTGGCCCTTGGACACTCACCAGTACCAGATACTTCTAGCCATCAAGCCTAAACTGAGTAAGAGTAACATTAACATGATTTTGTCGCTTTGTGTCTAAAGGTGTACTATAAGATTTCCTGATTAAGCTAGGAGTCCAATCCAAAACTTTGATTCTTGGGGACCCTTGGGACCTATTGCCAAATATAGCGAGATTCTCAAACTGAAAAATAAATGAATGACGTTGATTTTCTAACTTGTTTGTAAGAAGGGAAAGTGCAAAGATGAGGGATCTGATCCTCCTACGGTGGTGGTGGTGGTGGTGGTGGTATTATTGTGGTAATAATACTTCGTAGTAATAGTAATGGTAATAGTAATAGTAACAGTAGCTCCAATCTTGCCTTATAGGATGATTTTCATGCCTTTAATTACTTCTATCCATAGAAATTGAAAAGAAAATGGACACTCAAATAATGAGGGACGCCCCGACCCCTTAAGAACTCCATCACTGTCTTGACCTCGTTGCGGATGCTGGAATTATTCTTTCATTAATGTGTAACTGTGATTTGTGTTACATGTCTGTCCTACATATTAACTAACATTAGATGGTACTTGGAATATTTACTTTTCCATAAGATAACACATTACAGCTGCAAGCCTGCAACTGAAGTACATGCTTAAAAATCCTTCAAAATGCCAATGGGTTTAGAGAGTCGTTTCTCGCAGAGAAATTGGGTTCATCAAGTCATTGATCAATTAACATTTGATGATATTGTGAAATTTTCTCGTTCTCCTGATATATAAACATGACTGCCGCAACTTGAGACTGCTTGAACGAAAAAAAGTCTTCGTGTCTTCATGGGTTTTGAGAGTCCTTTCTTACAGATCAGAGAAATTTACTGTCTTGATGGAGTTGGCTGGGTAGTGATGATAAGTTGTTAACTGAAATAACTCAGATTGTCAAAACTATTTCTAACTGAGAAGTGTGGATTTTGGTCTTCATTCGGCCGAAACTCCTGAATAAATGTTAGGAATTTCTTGTGCTGTACCACTATTGTTTTTTTCATATCTAATATATACCCTCGGTCTTTAAGGTTATCTAAATTTGTCGCGAAAATAATATTGCCGAGTAAATGATAATTATGTTGATGGCTCGACAAATTGTTGCCCAGTAATTAATTAAAAATGCCTAAACATAACATTTGAAAGAGGTAGATGATTTCATTTCTCAATCTTTGAGGTATGCAATTAATTTCAGGATTGCTGGAAATGCAACTGCAGAAACCGAGACAAACCACATAGACCGAGCTGTAGCTCATTTGTTATTTCACCGACCTTTCAAGGCGTTGGTTAAACCTGCAGAGACACCAGAGTCCTCTCATTCCAACAAAGTGTGCATAGAAAAAAGTGACTCAAAGGCGAACAGCTCTGACAAAAATCTCGATCTTCGGAGACCATTTGTGGGTTCATGTCAGGAAGAACCTTCTCACTCAGAGATGCAACTCGATGAAACAAAATAAAAGATGCTAGTTCATTGCTTCCTGTCTTTGTTCATATTAAGGGTAGAAAAACTATCATATTAAGGGTACTTGTTTCCTTGCTCCTGTCTTTGTTCATTTATATGTACCTTGTCAAAGCTCATGACTAGTGGTGAGTAACTTATATCGGATGAAACTACGTGACTTCATATCGTTCTTATCGAATATAATAAGTGGTAGTGCATATATATCGCGTTTTGGTTTTGATTTAACTGTTCAAAATCCATCAGCTGTTTGTCTCGAATTCACGGCTGGCTGTTCGTCCAACCAAGGCTAAGAATCATCTTGTGCCATGCTGCTAGTTCTATCACATGAAGATGGGAGTTCTTTTGAGGCGTTTGTATGTAATACGTTGTACGTCTTTTTAGCGTCTTTTTAGTGCCATAATACTTCACAAGCAGTTCATTATTCTTATGACTCGGTTGACGCCCATAACCCATGCATGCACCCGTGACTCGACAGCACTTGCCAACAGAGTCGAGCACGTCGTGGATTGATATATATAAAGCTCAAAACCGATGAAATGATTGACACGGCTTGCAATTAGGAGTCGCCACCAAATGAAGATATGGTGTTCCATCAAATAATTGAAGATCTGGTGTTCCCACAAATCTTTTAACAGCAAACAAGAGATTATCAATAACTAGGCAAATACCCCCAAAATGTAGAGAGTTCCTAAAACAAGCATGCATCATGGAACAACGTAACTGATGGCACACATTAACGAGCGAAAACGAGACCTCATCTAGGGAATTTATAAGCAATCACCAAAAAAAAGGCCTGGTTTATTATGGACTTGTATGTATCAAACAAGATGCATAATAGGAAGGTTGCCATTTGCCTCGGCTGTTTCTAATAATTAAGGTGGCGGTCAAAAGCTTCAGTAAAAAAAGACATGAAACACAAGATAAATAACTCTCAGCCAAATCTAATGCCCTATCTGAAACTTGAACCCTAGATCAGAAGACAGATAGAGCTTTCCAAAGTAACTTGCCGGTCGTATTGCAAAACTAAGCAAACCCGGGCAAATGCTGGACTATCTCAAGAGCACTTAGACAAGTATGCATTCCATCCTTGGATCCGATACTCACGAGCTGCATCTGCAGGATTTGCTGCTTTAATGATTCCACGTCCGACAATTATAATGTCACTGCCTCTATCATGGATCACCTGCAACATGCAACCATTTTCAGTCAGATGCACAATGTTCACAAAGTAAGACAGGTAATACCATACATACAAATCCACTACCCCTTACAAGAAAATTGACTCGGATCTAAAGTGAAACAAACAGCATGAATCACATAGTTCATCATCAATTTCTTTCACACCATCATTTCACACATAGTTTCCCTCTTTATGTCTCCTCTTAGCTAATTTTTCATTTGGATTTCTGAATTTTCATTGTTTACGTTGATGTCACCCCTATTATGTTTCCTTTTTAGACTTCTTCCCCGTGGTACTTAATGTCGAGGTTTTTTCCTCTCTTCTAGCTTCAGCTTTTTCACTTTCCTTTGTTTAGTCGGCACTTGCCTTTTTTTTCTTCTCTGTTTTTTTATCTCCTCTTACTTCCCTCCTACGTTACGAGTGTGGAACACAGTCCATCTGAACATGCACCAAGAAAAAAATAGCATAATAAACATACCGAATACGGAGTGTTGTACTGTTGGCCAAGGGCATCGCCACCAGTAACCATTTGCACTCCTGGAGTAGCATGAATAAGCGCTGGGTTAACCGGTCCACTCTTCCAGGAAGCTGGATTGACAGAGATGAAACCTATAACAAAATCTGAATGATCCTCAGCTATCTTCACAGCTGCGGCTGTGTACTCTCCTGTAGCTAGGTTACCAGCAGAACTCATTTCAGCTAACAGCAAGAGACCCCTTCCACGAGGCAAGCCCTGAAATTGAGAAAGAAGATTAACAGAACGTTAATGGTTAAACAAATAAAAATGTGTTTTTAAGACTCCGACTCAGCTGCAATGTCCTAATGTCAATGTGTCAAACATGCAACAAGCAGCCAAAGTGAAGTATCGTAGTAACATAGGTTTCAACCTAAATAAATTACAAAATTCTAACCTTCAATTTAAGACCATCTACAATCCCAGGGCCAGAGATAATATGAGCATTGATTATATCAGCCCATTCCAAAATGTGATAGATGCCACTACAACAGACAAAAAGTAATAAGAATAGACAGAAGATAGAAAATACAAACTACAGGAATGACGCGGTAAGATATCTTACCCTTCATACTGCATTGTGACAGTGTTGCCAATGTCAGCAAATTTACGGTCTTCAAAGATCAGAAAGTTGTGTTTATCCGCAATCTGTCGAGCTCAATGACCAATATGATAAATATTTAGCATGAAGACAAGTATTAGAAGAATTAAATACACAGCACTCTGTTAAAGATCACCCCCTTTTAATAAGATTCAAAGATTTCAAACAGCTGAGATAAAAGAACAAAATATTAAACTTTTAAAGAGAGTGCTAAAAGAGTTGGAACATTACCGAACGAAGTTTTGAACCAAAGTCCGGGGTAAAATCAGGGAAAATATCTACATGAGTTTTCAGTAAACAGATCTCATGTCCCACCTGCACCAGTAAATGGCCCAAATAGAACAAGTCACAAAACAGAGTAATTCTTGGTAAATACAACTCCCTGTCAAGCATTCCAAAGTACTATCAAGCTCAAAGTACTTATGTAATTAATATTAATATAATACATAAGTCACTTGATGACTTGATGCCGTTGGTTAAATCATAATTCTTAGCAAAATTAGTAATCTAAGCACTCTTTTGGCCTCTTACGAAATTGATCATCAGGGACATTACACATAGCCAATACCTAGGATTTCACCAATCGATGTCATATTCATAATATTCCTGCAGTAACCATTTCATGTGTTTCTCAGATAATAATCAAGAAACGACGTTGGAAACAGATTGCAAATACAACTTAACTGAAAGGATTCAAAGAACATTAAAAAAAACCAACCAATAATCTGACAGTATTCCATTTGTCAGATGTACTATTCAAGTTAAAGTCATACTAGAATGTGTCAGGTGCATTAAGACAACAGGCACTAATGATAAGTAAAATATTTGAATCTTCCATGAGAGGTCTACACTTCTACAGAAGATACTTCATAGATCTGATTATAAATTATAAATTGCTACAGTATCGCCAGATGCGTTCTTTTGAAGAAGTTGAGGATTAAGTTTATAGTAAAAATCTTTCTACTAGACCGAATATTCTCAACATGGAAGATAATCACAACTCAAAACATCAATATTTGATAAATGAATAAAAAAAGGACCAACACCTTATCAGCTAGCTCCAGTAACTCAGCAGCTGTACCAACATCAGCAGCCAAGCACAAATTAGTTTCCTTTTTCACCATTATCTCAAACAATTTTTTACCAGTCTCATTCTTAGTTAACTTGGCTCTGTCTGCATAACCCAACTTCACTCCAAGTACCTCTTTCTCTACCTTTGGCACAGAGACCTTCTTATTCTCCTCCAAGAACTTCAGGACCATCTTTTCCGTTTCCTCCTCAACCTTACCCAATCTCCTTAGAACTCCAACCATCTCACTCAGCTTCAACAACGAGTGAAGCTTAATTCCGTTATCAGCTAAATTTTCTCTACCTCCTTGTTCCCTGTGATGCAGATTCACCAATATTGGCATAAGAATATGGTCCATGAAGAGTAAAATAATCGCCAAATTCAAAGAAAAATGAAAAAAGTAAAGCTAACGGATTGAATTTCGATTGATATACATAGCAAGAATGACAAAAGATTTCTTCACATCATACATCCCTTTTTATTGCCCCTATTTCACTTTGATCGTCTAATGAAGCGCTGATATGAAAAAAGTTGTTCTATAAATCAGATGTGACGACTTTTACTTTGTATATCTACACATATCTGAAAAGTTTAATGGTCAAAGTTGATATCTATATACCACCAAGTCGAATAAGGACACTTGCATCATCAATGCAATGGAGGGACTAATATCTAGTCGATTTCACTAATTGGAAGGACCTTACATGAAATTCTAGGAGTTATACATTTCATACATAAAGGCACATTTTAGCATAGACCGGCTACGAAATCTTAAAACTCAACAATCATTGAGGCATTGATAGTGAAATATTCCATGCTAATCTCACCATATTTCACTGAAAATAACCATTACACCTCCAGTTTTCCCTTTACACACTCAAAAACAACAACAACAACATCAGAGCCTTAATCCCAAAATGATTTGGGGTCGGCTGACATGAATCATCCTTATGAGCACCAACGCCGCAAATATCTAAACTCTAATTACCTCATACACACAAAAACAAAGCAAATTGTCGAATATATCACAAGGTTTAGTCCTTGCATGGTGTCAGAGGTTAGGTTAAATATGATACGATACGATAAACGGTTTCAATTATCAGAAATGGAATAAGAAAGAACGAACCGGTCGATCAAAACGACGGCATCAGAGACACGGAGACCGGAATCACGCAAAGGAGCAGCAGTCTCAAGCACAGAAGCGCCACTCGTAACAAGGTCTTCAATAATAAGACAAGCTTGATTAGGAGTAAACACACCTTCAATGGCCTTACCAGTACCGTATGCCTTAACCTCCTTACGCCTCATAAGCATGGGGATGTTATTAGCGACGGAGACGACGGTGGCGATGGGGAGTGCGGTGTATGGTACGCCGCAGACGACGTCGAATGTCGCATCGGAGGACCGAACAGCGGCGATTAAGGTTTCGGAGATGGAGGTTAGGAGTGTTGGGTATGAGACTATTAGACGTAGGTCTATGTAGATTGGGGAGGTTATTCCTGATTTGAGCTTGAATGACCCGAATTTCACTGCTGAGATTTCGTGGAGTTTTAGAATTAGGGTTTCCATTGATGCTGCTGTGGTCGCCATAGTTGCTTCAAGGGGATGAAAGAGGAGGGAATGAGATGCTGTCTTGGGTTTAGCGGCGGATGGATGGATACAAGTCGCCACAAATGACCACTAAAGGAATAAAGGTAACTAGAGTACACTCACGCACTCTCAGCACTTCAAATTCAAAATACGTAACTAATTGGGCTTTATTTGGTAAAACTAAACCCGACCCGTGACCCGACTCGAAAAAGATAACCTTAGACCCGAATTTGATCTGAACTACTCCGTATACTACAACTAAATGTGAACCAAAATCCGAAATGACCTCACCGGATCCGAACATGATCCTGGCTTTAATGACTCGTAAAGGACCTGACACGAACCTGATCCGACGTCACCTAACCTGAATGACCCAACAAAACATAGCTCTAATTAACCCAAAAAGACTTGAAATGACTTTTCTCACTTAATGATTGACCTAAACATTACTCGGCCGGAAATAACCCAACCCATTTGAATCGTAAATAACACGACCAACATATCTATACTTCTTGGGATTCAGAGTTTCTGAACTCAAGATCTTAGTGACGATACCTATAATAATCATTACACGTATGATACTAAATATAATTGGAACAATCACATTAATAATTCCATTGACAATTATCTTTATTCTAAAATCCGTGTTGGGAATTCCATTCTAAGTGGTAGTGATAATTACATTTTGAGTTACATTTTAAGTGAAGATAGAAATTAATCTTTGAAATATTGCAAATGATAGGAATTTAGCTGAATAAAAGAAATTTTAGTGATATTGAGAGTATTACTCATGTGACTGCTATGAGTGCTATCTCATTAAAGCATAACTAAGAGATGCTCGTCAAGGACCCTTTAATTTGAATGTGGAACCGTGTGAGGCCGAGGTTACCTATACAGAAGAATTAGTGACATTTCAAAAAGCTCGAGATCAATACTTAATGCAGAAGGCTAAAGAGAGGTGGATGACTGAAGGTGATGATAATACTACCTTCTTTCATGCTAATATTAAACAGAGGAGGATGAGAAATAGGGTGTAGTAGTGGTGTACCAGGTTAAGGATCAGTGAGGGAATCTGGTACTCAAATGGATGACATCAAGACAGCTTTTGAAAACTACTACTTCGTATATTAACCTTCTTGGTACCTCAAAAGATGTTGACTCCATTAATGTGGGGATTGTTAGGGGTGGAAATTAGTGCTCCTGTGACTAGAGCTGTCAAAAGATGATCCGGCCCGAAAAACCGACCGAAACTCGGCCGAAAATAACTCGAAAATGACCTGCTCTTTTCAACCCGAACCCGAAGATCACCAGACCCGAAAATAACCCGCACATTTAGGGTCAAGACCCGCTAAACCCGTGACCCGACCCGAAAATGGGTAAATATATTAAAAAGTTATATTTAAAGCCAATAAAATTAATATATAATGATAAAAATAATTTAAAATTTAAAATTTTGGAACTAAAAATGCTTAGATTTATTTTAAAGCGCAGTTTTATCACATGATTAGTTACTCAAATGATTATCACGTAAATATAGTCACCGCTTGTCACGTACGTGTAACAACTGATCGACCTGATATTTCGTATAATGTTGTGTTATTGAATATATTAAGCAAAAAAAATGTTTAATTTTACTAATATCATTGTAAGTTGTAACACCCCAAGAGATTGAGAGCTTGTAATATGTTTATAAGGGATTCCACCAAGTCACCAACCACTTAGTAACAAGGCATTGTGCTTTTGGGCTTAAGTGAGGACAAAACGGATCCAAAGTTGAATATCTCATCGTAGGTGAGGTGTGTTACGACGGTGGTAGATCGGGTTGTTATAATCATATTTATATTAAACTAGATACAATAATTAAATTAAAGAATAACTATGTGTTTATAACTAAAATTAAAGAAAATAAAAATTTGTAAAAAGGCGTAATCAGACCCGTTTATGACCCTATACCCGACCCGAAACCCGTATAAACTCGTCCCGTATAAAGCCGTATTTTACAAACCCGAAATCGACTCGACCCGTATTTTACCTGAACCCGAAGTGACCAAACCCGTAACCTGCCCGTTCGACCCGTTTGACAGGTCTACCTGTGACTGATGTGGAGATAAAAGATGCCATGTTTTCCATTCCTGGGACAAAAGCCACTCGACCTGATGGCTATAGCAACCAGTTCTTCAAAGATGCTTGAGATGTTGTAGAGAAAGATGTTATTGTTGTTGCGAGGAATGTTTTTACCAATAGGAGGTTGCTTAAGCAATGCAACAATACCATTCTTACCATGATACCTAAGGTGGATGTCCTTGTGAATGTTACCCAATTTCAACCAATTGTCTGTTGTAACACCATTTACAAGTGTGTGGCAAAGGGTTTTTTTTTTTTGTAATAGGCTCAAACCCGTATGAGGTTTTTGTGGCACGAGTCTGAGGCAAAGGACAGTCCTGCTGTTGTCTCGTGGGATCAGGTCTACTCTCTTAGGAAAAAAAGGGGGATTGGACTGAAAAAGATGTACTCCCTCCATTCAACTCCACTTTGCACTATTCACTTTATCACGTTTGCCAACGCGGCTTTTAGGCGGTAAATATCTTTAGCTACGTATTTGCGGAAATTATAAAAGTTGGATATTTTCAAAGTACTTCTAAAGACGAATCAAACAAGATCCCACATGAATATATTTACACTTATGTATCGAGAGAAAATTGAACTTGAACGCTTACTCGGGAATAGTGTGCAAAATGGAAATGTACAAAGTGGAGTTGAATGGAGGGAGTATTGTGGAATATTGTTGCAATTGTTAAGTACTATGTTTATTTGGTGGGTGGCTAGCAAAGCTGATCACTTGTGGATAAGGTGGGTGCATGATGTGTATATTAAAGATAAAGCATGGTGTGACTACCTACCTATCTGGCAGTGGGTCTAGGTGGGCTTGGAAAAAAATGTGTTGGGTGAAGGACTTAGTAAAGCATCACATGTTTGTTGAATACGTAATATTTGGGCTTTAATGGGTAAAACTAAACACGATAAAATAAACCCGAACCCATTGACCCGACTCTAGAAAGACAACTTGAGACCGAACTTGATCTGGACTTAGAGCTGGACAAGAGTGCGGGGCTGGCCCGATCACACACGACTCGGCCCGCTCAACCGGGCCAACATTTTCTAGGCCCGCTAGTTGCTTATATGGCCCGCCCAACCGCCCATATACCCGGGGCGGTCCTGGGCTCCCTCTACCCCGACCCACACTGCCCAGACCATCACCAGCCCGACCCGTGTTCAGCCCGCACCCTCACAGCCCGTGTTGTGGGCTCGGGCTCCCCTCCCCCCAGCCCGGTCCACAGTCCAGCATCTATGACTGGATTACTGCAACTAAATGTGACCCAAAATCCGAATTGATTTGACTTGACCTGGATATTATCTGGGCTTTGATGATGCGTAAATAACGTGACACGAACCTGATCTGACATCACCCAAGGAAAATAACACAACAAAACATAACTCTAG
>JAGPOY010006317.1:0-10391 GCA_018983105.1 Silene uniflora | reverse complement strand
AAGGAGAACCAAAGCTCAAATTGTAGACCAGGAATAGAATACGATTAATCCACGAATTAATGAAGGAAAGAGACGTTACCAGAAGATACAAACCAGTGATAGAAGCAAAAGAAGTGGCAAGAGCAGCACTAGAAAGTTGAAGTTCGCCGAGGTGACCAACAAACATGACGGAGATGACTTGTGTGCAGTACTGTAATAAACTAACCGCTATCAATGGTCCCGCGAACCATAGTTGCCTCTTCCCTTCTATAATCTCATCCCTGCTTCCGTAATACCACCACCCCTTGTTACTCTCTACCCATTCCATTTCCGTTTCCATTTCGCCATCACCCGACTTCATCTCCACCTCCATTTTAGTTTCCTTACGTTTGAGCAATGTAAACAACTGAACAAGTGGTACAATATCACCCACGTTGTAGTGTGAATGCTAGCTAATCAGTGACATCAAATATCTTGCTAAAGTAATGGTCCTAACTCTGCCGGGTGGTACCACCAAACACGTGGCTTCTATTCCGTCGAATGTTTCCGTCAACCCCACAATCCACCACTGGTGATTTTTAACACTTCTGGTTTTCTAAGACCACATCCAATGGTAGCCGCCACCATCTTTATGGAGTACTTCTATTAGCGCCTCAACAATCGACAAACCAAAAATGAGTTCGTTCGATGACAAATCAATCGTCACCTCACACTACGTATTTATTTAGCGGCTTTAGTCCTAGATGAAATTTCGGGAAGAAAAAAACCCAACAAAAATATTACACGAACCCATTGACGAGAAATAGTTTGATATCAAGCATTGTCAATCCGAGAAACAAAAATGCAATTAACTTAACAGAACAACTGACTTGACATCTCTACGAAAGCTTATTCTTCGAATCTTAGACAGAAAAATTGCTTGTTCCATTTCCGGAATCAAGTAACCCAAAAGAAAAAATTAGTGATATATGAGATGTGATAAAAGTTTACAAATCATTTTGTTAAAACACTATCCTATTCACAACCATTGGTACGAAACATATATTATGTATATATGAATTTACCAGAAGACGAAATCACACTGAAGAGTTCATCTGACACCCATATAAACAACCCTGTACCTATACATTATCAAAACTCCATATCTATCACAAGCTCATCCACTAATTCTTCTGTAATCAGATACTCCACCTCTTTTCCGAGAGCGCTCATCTCTTCATCTATCAGATTAGACCACGGCATATTATTCAGATCATCAGCTACCAAATCGTCGAGTGAATAACAGGAGGGGTCTGTACATGGATTTAAGCACTCACAGATCATCTCCCACACCTGGTTTAATAGTTTTCTTCCTTGAGGTGGGGGTACCATTGTAATTTCAGTGAGTTTTCTTCGGAATTTAGACAGAATCCTTGGAGGGCCAAGTAGAACTGTCAGTGACTCATTCAGTAAATCAAACAACAGTTTATGTTCCAAACTTGTTTCATCATAGTCTATCGGTTCATTGCTGTCAGTCGGTTTTCTGTAAGATTCTTCCACTTTATCAAAAACCCAGTTGCTCAAGGGCTTCACAAAGGGGTCCCATCTTGAAAAAGATTTTACCCATGATCCATCATATAAGCCCGACGTAACTAGCAAGTTCTGGACATAGGCTTCGGCTTCATCTTCAATATCTACCACTGCTTCGAGTTCTGAAGGATCCTCGGTAACAGTCGTGATCTCTGATCCGTCGTAATCAAGTTGATTCAATTGTTTTCGTAACTCTGTAATCATTTATGATGAGATTAGAAACAGACTGACCCATTTTTATTAGAAATAGATCCATCTCAGTTATATAAGATCACAACATGTAAATGTTTTTTCTGCTTTTTAGTATTCTTAAGCCACATAATTGCAGAATCAATGCATCACAAATGGCGCAGTACGTGATGCGAGATTTAACTGCATATTACAACATTATCCCAGTGCCTCAATGTGCCGCGCCTGTGGCTGGTAAGGGGGAAAAAGTATGTAGTTTTACCGTTGTGTTAAGAACACGACGACGCTATCGCCACTATGCTACTTCAGATAGAAGAAGTGCAGGTAGTTTAGCAACTCATTAATCTTTATTCTATTATATTCCAAAGCTGTAATGCAGTGGAGTTCTTGGCCCCATTGGAAAACTGGAAGCTAGTAATAAAGTTAACTACATACGCCGACCAATAAAAAACGAATCATGTAATATGGACGTACGAACAGGTGAATATAGTCAATCAGAAACTAAACATAGCTTCGTTAGTTTCTTTTACCTGTAAGATTGGAGCTGATCTCTCTAAAAACATTACCAACACTGTGATCGCCAACAGATGTCACATCCGACATTGATATTGGGCTGGGATTTTCGATCGGCTTCCAGAAGTCTTCATGAACACTGCTACATACAGAGGCGGGACTAGGTGGTACTTCAGTTAAGTTCTCCTGCAATGAGATGACAGAGAAGGGATCAACTTCGGCCATATTAGAATAAGCAAGGTCAGCATTTGTTTTATCTATCAATTAGTCTTCTGAAAGTTGGTCTTTATAGAAAAAGAACTACCTCATAGTAAAATCAACCCAATTAAGCTACAAATCCCCCACCAAAATACCCATTAACCTACAAAACGGATATAGAAAAAGAACTACCTCGCAGTATGAAACTTTCATTTGTGTTTATCCTAAGCCGCAATCCTAAAATGAAATAAACAGTAACATTACAAAAACAAGGTAATTGCTGACTTACATTTCTGTCACCAAAGCCTGCCACACTTGTATCTTTTTCGGAATCATACTCATTGCTTTCAGAATCAATTGATTGAAGCTTTCTACTAAACAACTTCTTCCTAAGAGAGAGACGGGATTTGATCTTTTCTCGAAAATTAAATCTTTCTTTCCTTTGGCCTTCAGCAGGAAAATTTGCCAAGGCCTCGTGCTTTCTCTTAATATGGGCCCCGGATGAAATGTGTCGGTCCTCTAGAAGAAGCTTCCCAAATGACATCCCTGATACAGGAGCCGACAAAGATCTAACCAGACTCCTAGGAGACGGTTGTTCCTGCGAAATCCAATCATCTCTCAGCTCGCGCCTAAATGATCTAGGTTTTGTATCTTCGTAGTTCAAGTCCCGCCAATAGTTCCTCCCGCTTTCAGCATTCAAGATATCTCTAGCTTGTTCTAAGCGGGCCCTCGCATCATCAAAAAAGGGGTCGCTAGGAAACCTATTAGAGAGGTTTGAAAATCTCTCATGGCTTTCTCCATCCACTGCATTCCTCAGCCTATCTGACAAGAACTTTCTCGCATCTTTGGTCATAGACTCGGGGGATGATGGTGCCAGCTCTTCATTGGCTTGAAACTCGCTTCTATACAATCTTGCTGATTCTGATCGACGTAATTTTCTGCCAAAGTCCCTACTGGCAGTTTCTCGAACAAGTTGGTAGTTTGGCTTTGTAAATGCGGGTTTTTCTTTAAAAGGTGTCTCAATCCCCCCTCCTCTAACCATTGACCCATTTTTGGATGTCTTACTTTGCATTTCATATCTCAGCTTTTCCTTGACTTCCTCCAGAAGATCTTCTATACAGTCTCTATCGCCCATAGAGGAAGTAGAAGTCACCCAGGATTCGTCATTAGCCGTGCTAAAGCTATCGGGACCTGGCTTTAATATCACAATTTTGGTTGGAGCCGGAACTTTTTCTGAGTTCATATCAGAATCTTCAAAACAAATATGCTCAAAATCTCTACCCGAGCTTATTCTGCTAAAAGAATATGATTCTTTGTGCTCGGAAGGGAGTGAATCTTTTTTGAATCCGAGATCCTCAGAGTCAACGCTGCGAAGAGATCTTGATCGTATCTTGCTTTTTTTCGGTTTTACAGTTTTCTCAACAACTGTTTTTCTAGAACTTTCGTAAAGGGACATCTTTTCCTTAGTAAGGTCCAATTGAGCAAGCCATTGTTCGGGGATATTTCCAAGTTCAACAACCCTAGCACATTCAAGAAACCTGGCAGCTTGCCATGCTTCAAATTCTTTCTTAAATTTCTGAAGCTCTTTTTCTTGGGGATGTACTCGAGGCCGTGGCTTTCCCGAATTTTTGGCGTAATTCCAGTACCGGGCATATGCATCTCGATATGACCGTTGCTCCTTTTTACTTGTTGACTTTGACTTTGGGAGGGAATGAATTGCTGAGACCTTTTCTATATGTTGAACTTTTTTGTCAGTGATTATCTCAATCTTGACATCTTCGTCCTGAAGAGGCCGGACTTCGGGTTTAGTATCTACTGGCAACACATCCATTCCCATTAGTCTGGCAACTATGCTTGGTGCATTTTGTTTGTTGTTGGACTGTTTGGATAGTTCGTCACCAATCAACTTTTTCATTGAGGCTTCAGTTGGAAAATAGCTCACCTTTGGCAAATCCTGCTAAACATAATAAGCACATAATAAAAACGGAGCAATATGTCAAATGATACATCTTCACCAGAAACAATAAGAGAGCGAGCCTAAGTCCTAAATTGATTGACAAGCATAAATCTTATTTGAAAACCATTAATGACAGGTAAGAGGAGGAGGGAATGAAAACACGAAATAAACGCACTGATCATAGAAATGAAGAAAGATTGTAAATGAAAGTCCTTGATCAAGCAAAACCAAGATATGAACTTGTTCAGATGGAGACGGATATTAAGAGACTAGTTGCCTAAAAGTCGTTCTATGAGCAGAGAATTGCAATAGCAACCGGGTAGAAGTTATGCCATTGAAAAGTTGACTTCACCTACTCTAAGCCCCCAGGCCCCAACACAACTTCACCCTGAGAAAAGTTGCAGGAACCTGTATGAGACCAAGTTAAAAGTGAGACCAACATGTTAATCAGGAAGACGTAATTATTTGGGTCGGTATGACATGTGAAAACATCTCATGCAAGACATATAGTAAATAAGTTGACTTTAGCACAACTGTTGTGTAATTTTGAACTCAGAAAATCAAGTTTTCCATATGACAGAGAATTCACAGTAGAATACCCACCAATTTTAGAAGAATAAAGTTGCATAGCCATCACAAACACTGAAATAAGAACACTACCTGTTCACCATCTTTAATAGTGCCCTGATCTTGCCAAGTTCCGGCTGTCAATTCCAGGCTATTGCGAGGAGCATCCACGCCAACTGTACAAAATTTACAAATAATTGCGATTACATTTCTAGTTTCTAGATACCAGATATTAAACCATTTTTTCCTTCATAGTCTGCTAGATATCTTAAGGCACTAAGATAAATTTGTCGTAAAAAAGATGCAGCTCGATATCTAGCCATAATCACGGACAGAATGCAGATCATAAACAAGGAATGCAACAATTGTATTGCACAAAATGGCTTACCATCCTCTTGTTTCTTATGTTTTCGGTGGCCGTAATGAAAATCAAAAAGGTGAAGTAAGCCACCCATGCAGCTTTCAGATCATTTAAAAATGTATCAGATGATGTAAATCATCAACCCATGAAGCCTTGAAATCCAAACTTAATGATTTCGCAAATTATACCAATGAAGTCAACTTATAACCTGCATATTTACAATTTTAAGCATTAAAAGCAGATCAAAATCTAATCTTTCACCAATTTTATACATAGCTCAATCAAATTACTATAGATCATCAACAACACCAACTACGTTAGAGCCTTAGTCCCAAAATGATTCGGGGTCGGCCGACATGAATCATCATTTAAAACCGTCATAACGCTTCCAGAACGACTCAAATTGCTATAGATCATCATATCATATACAGTACTAAAAAAATTCACAATTGCTACAGAATCATCATTTATGAAAATTAGATCATTTACAACTTCCCCCAAAGGGAATGACCGAAAACAACCCCTATAATGATTGTTATTGAGTATAAGGTTGCGTACATCAAACCCGCCTCCCTTAGGCCAATTAGAGACATAAAAGCATAACATTAAGTCGAGTAACCATCCCGTCAGCATCAAAATCGCCCTTGTACTCCCTTTAACCCCAAAAAAGAAAGAAACTCCTTCATTTAAATTGAATTCAACATATATACTCATTTAAACAGTAACAAAATACTGAAACAAGCCCATTAATTAAATTGATCATTGCAGCAAATTTCTAACTTAAATTCTAAGGTAACAAAACAAATAAGGAAATCCCAATTACCAGAAAATGAAGTTGAAAATGAGAATGAGAGAAAAAGTTGGAAAATAGAAGAGAACGTGGGAGAGTTGCCAAGGAATTGAAGATTCAAAGGCTGGTGATTTGATGGAAATGGGACTTGAAAAGAAAAGAATAATAATAATTAAAGTAATAATAACATTAATAATTATAATAATTAAAAGAGTTACTCCTAATAAGTAATAAGGTTGATGATATAATGATGAAGATAAGAATAGAGTAATGATTAGAATAATTAAAATTTAAGGAAGATGTAAGCTTTTTATTCACTGGGTTTGTAGAACATGATGAGCATAAGTTCATTGCTGGAAAAGTGACCCAATTATTATAAGGGATCATTCCCATGGTACTTCTAAGGTTTGCACTTTTTCTCCAAATACTCATACTTTTGTCGAAAAACCGTTTGACCGGTCATATCTCTTAGTTACTAGAACAAAAAGTCGCGATTTTTTATCCTAAGTTGCTCCTCTTTACGATATGTTCAATTTGAAAAAAAAAATCGTGTTTTTATGTTATCTTAGAATGATGTTACGACTTGTCAAAGTTTATTCGTTCGAGAAACTTTGACCGACTTTTATTTACAATACACATACAGAAAATAAACTTTTTTTTTTTCAAAATGGTTGTCTTTCCGAGATCTACATGTTTAGAAAAAAATTCACGGCTATATGAAATCGTAACTAAGAGATATGAGCATTTAAAGTAATTTTTGAGAAATGTAGGGGCATTTGGGGAAAAAATGCAAACTTCAGGGGTACCATGGGAATAATCCCTTATTATAATCACAACTACACTGAATTGCCATTCGGGTGTCACCGTCTCACGGCTGTTGTATACTTGTATATTGTATAACGGTTTTATTTTGTTTATAACTTGTTTGGTTGTCAAATACTCCGTAGTAATTACTTTTTTTGTATTTCAAGTTTCAACCATTACTTTATACTACTTTTAGTTATTATTGTATATTACGAGAAAAATTACAAACAAATTTTAGTAGTCGAATTGAAATAAAAATAAGAAGATAACACTAAAATTGCAAATCTAAAAAGCTTTTAAAAGCAAGTAGTTTAAAGTTAAGGTCACCTCCCCTTTATTAATTGATTCAACGGTATTAATCCGTAATGAAGGGGAGGCACTAAGTAGAAAGAGAAACGGTTTGTGTTCCAACAGTTAGGTAACTGCATGTAGAGTTGTTGTCTTTGACTAACTTTGGTTTTTTCAAATTCTTCATGCCTTCCCCGTTATTCACGCCCCCACAACATTCCTACTCCGTACTTTAGAGCATCTCCAATGGTTATAATCAAGGACCTGCTTGCAATTTTGTAAAGTTTTCAAGCGGGTTGCTCACCATTGGAGTCGAAAAAATATGACCTGCTTGAAAGCTACCCTGCTCTACCAAGCTACATGCTTGATTTCAATTAGCTTGCTTTTTATTGGTTGATTATGTTAAGTGGGCCTATTCAAGATTTCAAGCTACAAGAAACATGTAGCTCACCATTGTTAGGGTATGTAGCTTAAAAGCATGGTTGCTTGAAATACCTACATGGCAAGTCAAGCTACAAGAAAAAATTGTTCACCATTAAAGATGCTTTTAGTACTCTCTAATAACGGATGTACATTCATTTTTTTTGTTCGTATTATCTCCGGTGTCATGTATGGATGGGTCAGCCGGCTCGGAATGGGTCAATCTCAGGTTTGCCAGTTTCGAGTCGGGGCCTGGTTATTCCCTCCATTGCCTATTGATTTTAGAGTAAAACCTCTCTGACCTTATGAAATACTCTCTCTCTCCCATTCGGGATTTCGGGTGCGGCCCAAACCCGTTGCATGATTTAACAAAGTCGGAGTCAATTCGTGTTTCGGGTCAATTCGTCCCCAGCCTTAGCCGACCACCTCGTCCCCCTACAATGGCCCCTCTCCTGCACTCCTCTTCCCTGCTCCGACCACCACCTTCCAAAAGCCAAACCGACAAGCCTTCCGCCATCAACCTAATTCAAGGACTTGAAGAATTATTAAACAAGTTTTTAAATAACTGCTAACAAAAGATTAGCCTGGCGTATGTCAAAGATAATATTTCAAATCAATTGTAATAATTACATTTGGTATATAATATTTATAGTTATTCTCTAGGATATGATTGTAATCAAATTCCTTCAATTATGCTATATTATCTTGTGTATATTAGGCAATGAATGGGAACCTCTAGCAATACTCTTGTATATAAATTGATAGCTTGTAACAGTGTATACATTATCAATAATATAACTCTTTCAATCTTTACGTGGTATCAGGATACACATCGATCCTTATACTCACCCTTGTCGCTACCACCAACGTCTTTGGTATAGTCATGGCTTCATCCAACTCCATTATTCCCAATACCGATGAACCCACGAAACCTCTCAAGTCCCTTCACTTCCCGAATTACATCAAACTCAGTGCCAACACCTTTCGTTCATGGCAATTTCAGATCACACGCCTCCTCCATGGCTATGATCTGTTCTGCTTTCTTGATTGGACCCTCACCCCACCACCCAAAACCATAACACTCAATCCCACTCCATCCGATGCAATAACAAATGAGCCACCCACACCAATCCCGAACCCAACATATAACACCACGTTTCGAGAAGACCAATTGATTCTAGGCGCTCTTGCGTGTACACTCGATGACTCGGTTTCACCAATCCTCCTTGGTACAACCACATCCCGTGATGGGTGGATCACTCTTGAAACCACGTATGCAAACCCATCCCGATGTCACATATTGCAAATTAAAGATCGTCTTAACAATATTACCCTTGGTGACAAAACCATCTCTGAGTATATGCTATCAATTAAAGCATGTACCGACCAATTCGCTCATCTTGGCAAACCAGTGGATGATGAAGATATTACATCCAAAATCATCCACGGCCTCAACCAAACCCTATACAAACCCGTCATCGATGCAGTTTGTGTTCAAGACAACCCAATATCCTTTGACCTTTTTCACGAAAAACTCATCCAAAACACGAGTTAACAGTGAAAAACGAACCACGGTCACTGCCTTTAACCCCTCTGCCCATGCAGCCACCACCCGTCACAACTACTCCTCAAACCCACCACGCTACACCAAAACAAACGTACCACACCCTCTCCCTCCTACAATAACCGTGGCCTCCTCCCCACTCCCACCCAAGCCAAACCTTTTCTAGGCAAATGTCACTACCGTCGGGAAAAGAGACATGTCACTGGTGACTGCCCCGAGTTCCGTCGTGACTACCTCAATGTCGTATTCCCACCACCACCCACTCACAACAGGAACACCCGCCCCCATGCTCATACCCCTACCACCTCTGCCTCCACACCATCTTCCTACCTTGTTGATAGTGGTGCATCTCATCACATCGTCAACGATCTCAACACTCTCTCGCTGCACTCGCCATATGAAGGACATGACGACCTCATAGTTGGCGATGGATCGTCTCTACCCATCACTCATATTGGTTCATTCTCTATCTTTAACTCATCTCAAACTCTTCGCTTTACTAATGTTCTTGTAGTACCCTCTATTTCTCGCAATCTTTTATCAGTCTCTCAATTTTGTAGCAATGCAACTGCCTTATTCTCACTATCTTCCTTCAGTTTTAAGGACATCTCGACGGGCACAATCCTCCTCCAAGGTAACCTACATGGCGGCACTTATGAGTGGCGTCTCCCTCCTCTTCAAGCCCACACTGCTCAAGTCTCGTCCTCCATCAACTCGTGGCACCACCGTCTTGGCCACCCATAAAATGCCACCCTCAAACTTCTTAGTAGCAAATATAATTTAAGTATTTCATATTTTGCACACTGTATTGCTTGCTCAACTAATAAAAATCATAAGTTACCCTTTTCTGTCTCAACACTTACTTCACGCTCATCTCTCGACTTAATTTTTTCTGATGTATGGACCGCTCATATCCCGTCTCCTGACTCTCTTAAATACTATGAGATTTTCGTTGACCACTTCACACATTACATATGGCTATATCCCGTCAAAAACAATTCCGACACGTTTTTAACTTTTCAACGATTTAAAGCAATTGTTGAAAAATACTTTCAAAAATCTATTCGTCAATTTTACTCGGATAATGGCGGTGAATATATTAGATTAAGTCCCTATCTTCTTGACAACGGAATCACTCATCTTGCCTCTCCTCCGCATACACCCGAACACAACGGCTTTGCGGAACGTCACC
>JAGPOY010006316.1:0-10391 GCA_018983105.1 Silene uniflora | reverse complement strand
GTCTAATTCATATTTTTGTCTTTGACTTGTTAGTTAGGGTATCAATTTCATAAATATTGATTATCTTAATGCCATAATTGCCGTAATAATATTAATATTTGATCTTGTTGTATAGTGTTATTGTTGGCATCATCATGAGAGTGTAGATGAGTATTAATTACCCAGTAATTATTGTGTGAGACGATGTCACGCTATAAAATTGTCTATTTGTATGAAAATCACTCTTTTTAGTGATAGCAATAAGTGAATGATTTTTTCTAGAAAAAGACGGTCTCAGAGCGTGAGGTCTGAGACCGTCTTTTTCTAGAATTTGTGTTAATTAAGTACTGAGATTCATTATATAATGTTCTTCTCAATTATGACTCAGTTGATGATGATATTCATGACACATTGACACTGACATTTTGACCTTAATTTTGCCATTTGTATGTCAACTTTCTTAAGTCTTATAAATAACACAAATTCTCATTTGTGACGGACAAAATCCGTCACAAGCTTGTGACGTGAGACATAAAGGCAAGTGGGAGGAGTAAGTGGGAGAGCAAGTGGGAAAGCTTGTGAGAGGTCACAAGCTTGTGACCGTCACAAGCAAAACGGACTGAATAAATAATTATGTGTATACTTTATTGATAATATATGAGATTTTATGTTTAGATATATTTACGGTTTTTCTAACTTGTAACCCGAGTCTGCGGCACTTGTTAAAGACACTTAAAAGTCATATTTTACTCAATTTTCCCTGATTTTTTTTTTTCTAAATTTTTCCTTTTTTTAATGCCTTCAACTCTTGAAAGCGTTAATATCGAGCTTGTGCTGACTAATGGAGTTTGAACCTAAGTCAAAAGTACCACGGCTCATGACTTTACCGACTATGTTAGCTAATATGTGCTCACAGAACCTGCGTTAGAAAAAACGATATATTTAAGGTTAAAGTATTGAAATTTAGCTTAAGGAATCGGTAGGGAAGTAGTACTATGTATGAATACCGTTTTATGGAGTAATGGATGGATGCTGTAAATAGTTAGACATTGCAATGTACTCCTTGTACCATTATTATTAGAGGTCCCATTTTCAGTTAACGGGTTTCATACATTTCTAGTAAGCAGTACTAGCTCAATAATGTGATTTAATTTTCAGCCTACTATTATGCCACAAACATAATGGCAATATGGCATAGAGTCATGGACTATTTAATCAGATATTGTGCTTTTTGTACAATTCAATATGACCGCAATCTATTAAATATACTCAAATACGATATGATATGACCACAATCACGGTATGATACATAGGATACAATATGTTCATAGTATTACACTCAAAACAGTTAAGGTAATTCTAATTAGTAATTATGCTCAGTTAATTATTTTAGTTTGGAAAATGATATATACAGCGTTACAAAAGAGGAAATAAAAGCTTAAATCAAATATTAATGACATCAATATACGCGTAAATCCCGTCTTTTTGGTAGGATTAATTTTGCATTTATGAGTCACTTGTCTTTTTGGGTGAGTTTTGGCTCAATTGTCATTTTGGGGATGTATGTTATCATTGTATTTTGTACTCGTATTATGTATTTATGTAAAAACAGTTGAAAAATGTTTGGATGCATACAGAATTGCAAGTATATAGTTAGTTATATACAACCATACTCTTGTGATTTTTCTTATTTATTTTATTCCTGAAAATCTTGTTTTTTTTTTTGGACCTATTCCTTTGGATCCCCTTGCTGACTTATTCTGCTAAGGAAGTAGGTACTCCGTAGTAGGTTTAGTTTACTTCTATTTTCTTGCTTGTCATGGTCCCTAGTTTGTTTAATGTTTTTTGTTTTAATATCTGAAAGTTGACAATATGAATTAAACATATAATGATGGGACCATTTCTTCGTTTCCGTTGGAAATATAATTACATGTACGCCCTCTGTTCGGTCCAATTCACTACATTTGACCACATATGTGAGGGGAACTTTGAAAAATGTAATGAATTGGACCGAACAAATAAAGGGAGTAACAATTTACTTCAAATCAGTAGTCAGTCCATGCAATTTTGTCTAGTATGGATTATTCGGGACAAGTGAAATCGTCTCTTTGTCCGACCCCATCCGAGGATAAGACTGTATACATCAAACCCTTTAGAGCTTACTATAAGCGATTCACTGTTGTCATAGGGATATAATGCGGCCTTCTGTAAGTAAGAAACGGGAAGAACAAATTGGTTTCTGTTCTTTTGGCAATGTAACAAGTACTTTCATAATTTGCTGCTCATATTGTTAATCATTGTAGTTAGCTAGATGGATAAGTAAGAAAATCGACACGGGTTTATAAAACTCAGTACGAAAATATCAGTTTTCGGCTTTTCGTTTGTGGTTGTTAATAAATAAGCTTCCATTCATCCTACTAATATTTGGTACATGTCTTTTAGGATAGGATGAAAGTAACATGTAGCTAAGTCTTAAATGTTGAACAAACTAATTGGGTATACTCAATTTGAAGTGAAATTCATTAAATCAATGATTAATTAGTCCGTTATACGAACTTTTATGTGTTGCAATTTGCGTGAAGGATTATATCAGTACTATTTTGTGAGACGGTCTCACCCTATAAAACAGTCCACATTATTAAAAATCACTCTCTTATTGATAGTAGTAATAAATGAATGAATGTTATATACAAAGATCGTCTCATGGTATGAGACCGTCTTATTCTAAATTTGAGCATGAGAATGGAACACTATCAAGAGGAATTCAACTTGTACACTGCCACAATTTAAAGTTTGTTAATGTATTGTCATTTTCTCCAATTATCTCTTCAATAAGCTTTTAACTAATTCATGGCTCACTTATTCTCTTTTTTAAAGTTATGTTTGCTTCTTCCTTTGATTGTTAATAATAGAGTACAATTATAATTGAAGTAGTATGATAAAAGGATGTACTCTCTTCGATCTTTTCACTAAAGACGTTTCTGATTGACTTTTTAAGGTAAAAGTTCGAAACTTTAACATTAAATATTTTTAAATGTATAACAAAATGGTACTCCGCATTATAAGATAATATGCTAAGTTACGTATGTGAATCTTTGGAAAACTATCGTTATGGATATAGCAAAACGCTAAGCTTCAATATCATAGTGAAAATGAGGGAGTAGTTGGATGACTTGAGCTAGCACGATCTAGAACTCGATTTATTTTGTTGCAAGAAATCTTATTAGAAGCTTTGCAATTCTGAATTATACCTACTTTTAAAATCAAAGACAAAATCGGTTGCATAGTTGAGTGGGTATTGGCTTGATACTTCAAATTGTAAATGTATTGCATTTAATTTGGTTGTTTGGTAGCAACTTTTGTTTCCCAAATGCATAAATTGGGTCATCCGCTAATAACCTCTATGTGCTTCGACCCTGAGGGGTTGATGTTGTTTGTTTGGTTTTGTTTTGAATGACTTGGGTAGCGGTGATAAGAATGAGAACCAGCTACGTACGCTACAAATTTAATCTTATGAAATGTCATATGTTGATGAATGATGTGAAAATGTAGCTTGGCATGGGAAGTGCGCTAGAAACGCTGTGTGGCCAAGCGTTTGGAGCAGGCCAAGTTCATATGCTTGGAATATACATGCAAAGATCATGGATCATCTTAACCTTCAGCGCTTTGGTGCTCACACCTTTTTACATCTTTGCAACACCGATCCTAAAACTTTTAGGCCAGGAGCATGACATAGCTGAAGCTGCAGGAAGTTTCAGCATCCTTACACTTCCAAATTTGTTCTCCTTAGCCGTAAATTTTCCCACCCAAAAGTTTCTACAATCACAAAGCAAGTTAGCCGTGCTAGCATGGATTGGGTTTATAGCTTTGATCGGTCATTGTTTCATGCTTTGGCTTTTCATATATATACTTGATTGGGGACTGGTCGGAGCTGGAATGGCTTTTAACATCACTAGCTGGGTGACAGTCATCGCCCAAGTGGTCTATGTATTTGGTTGGTGTAAGGATGCTTGGACGGGTTTTTCATGGACAGCTTTTAAAGACTTGGGGGCATTTGTTAGGCTTTCTATTGCCTCAGCTGTGATGCTCTGCCTTGAAGTTTGGTATGTTATGAGCCTTTCTCTTCTGGCTGGTGGACTTCCGGATGCTGTGGTTGCTGTTGGGTCCCTTGCTATCTGGTAAGTTGCGGATGTCGTTAGCAACAATTTTGTTTGTCTGTTATGAACTCTTCTATCATACCGTCTTAAATTAAGGTTATGGTTTTGCGGTTTTCTTTTGGTCATTGACTGTGATTGCATGCATCTGTTTCAGCATGAATATAAACGGGATTGAGTTCATGGTATTCCTCGGTATTAATGGTGCAATAAGGTAATTGATCTCTTCCTCCTCCATGTAACCATTTCTGCCTGGTGAAGATTAACTTAACTTACGGACAATTTCTGAAATGGTTTTGGTTCCTATTACGCAGTGTTCGAGTATCAAATGAGCTAGGAATGCATCATCCAAGGGCGGCCAAGTACAGTGTCTTCACAGCAGTTTTTCAGTCTCTAATTATCGGACTTCTATGCATGGTAGTAGTCCTCATTGCTAAGAACCATTTTGCTATCATTTACACCGACAGTGAGGTTCTAAAGCTAGCAGTTTCCAAACTTGCTTGGCTTCTTGGGGTGACCATGGTTCTTAATAGCGTTCAGCCCGTCATATCAGGTACTGAACATGCGGCGTCAATTTTAGACTTTTTGGCCTAAACAAACATTTGATCTGAAAAATAATGTAAGTTAATCTTGCTTTTTAATTTCGTAGGTGTTGCTATCGGAGGTGGATGGCAAGCGCTTGTGGCATATATAAATTTGGGTTGCTATTATGCATTTGGGATTCCAGTTGGATACTTACTCGGCTATGTAGCGAATCTGGGCGTGCAGGTCCTTAATTTCCCGTTCCATTGTTGATTGTGAATTAGTTTTATATTTTTTGTGTTCGTCTCTGAAATATAAGCCTCCTATGAATGTGCAGGGTATTTGGGGAGGTATGATTATCGGAACCACCTTGCAGACACTGATCCTACTGGTTATTCTTTACCGAACTAACTGGAACACAGAGGTGAGTTATTAGCTCGCTACAATTTACCTATTCAGTACATTAGCGGAAGTGAACGTTAAAGTCAAATGGAGACTATATTTGTAATGAAATGTCTATTACTGATTTAACAGAAGAAAATTTCACGGATTAAAAACCAACATACATCAAAGGCCGTCTTCATGGCTTCTTTACACCAAAAAAAAGTCGAGTGAATTTTTTTTTTTTTATGTGAACATCAACTACAGGTTGAAGAAACAAGCAGTAGGATGGAGAAGTGGGGTGGTCAGGACATCAAGACTATTAAGAACGGTGACAGTACCTTGTAAGTTGTAACATAAGCCTGTCATATTTGGAGTTTCCGATGTATCTCCTAAGGCGTCATTCTTCCCGTCTTCATCATCATAGCGCCATCTTATTGAAGTTCGGGTTCTAATGCCTAAGAGAAGATCAAGAGTATGATTCCATTTTTTGCCATCGACGACCAGCGTCCTTCATCATGATGCCTTTTCACAAAATCTGTGAATTACTGAATTCTGTTTTTTTGTTTGTCAGAGATTTGTGGCTCTAATGGGACATTCTTCCAACTGTAATGCCTCATAATTTAGTTAAGATTCAAGTAGAGATTGTGGTAAAAGATTCAACGGCGATATTAACTCCGGCCTACCGGTAGACTTTTTAGCTTGCATGTTCAGGTTTTGTTGTATTTATGAAAAATGGTTAGTTGATGTTTGAACTTTGAACTGTATTTTTTCCTTCGGGTCGATTCGGTCACGGCCCCAATTGCCATCCTTACTTTTCATCTGCTACCTCGGAGCTGGCCCACAAAGCAAAGGTGGTCACTAATTCTGTCACATCGAAGCACGATATGATGGAAATAGTGAGACCTCAAGAAACACCTCGACAGTACCATTGGAACATCAACCGGTACAAGAACCACTTGACAGCCAGCCAGTTCCAGGTGGATATGGAAAGAAGTTATCAACTGTCTCGGTGTCTTGGTTGTTGTAGCTGACACAGTTTCCCAAACCAAAGACTCCGCAGTCTCAAAATGTTAGGTCCATAGGAGATTACGGGATGAATAACGAGGCTGAGAAAGCCGGGGAATCAAATGCCGGGAGTATAGGAGATTGTGGAAAGAAAGTTGTCTCAACCGTTCAAGAAATAATAGGTCCTATGTATGAGAAAGTAGCTTGACTAGGATGGACTATGGCGTCAAAGGTGTGGGGAAACTGAAGCCTGGCAAGGAAGATCAAGCATTGTCTAAGGTTATTACTGAAGCCTTACCTTGGCACAAACTCAAGCATTGTCTAATAGGGAGACGAAATGATGAATGTGGACGAAGCCATCCTTGGACAAGGAGAGGAAGCAATAAATGTAGACAACATTGGCCTTGGACAGGGAAACCAAGTGATGAAACTTCAGATAAAACTCATAGAAGGGCGGGATATAGGGCCAGTTGGGGCGGCTAAGGCCTGGTGCAAGTGGAGCACCCGAACTGGGCCTCAACATTAAGTGGGCCTCCAAATGTTGAAACACGTACATAACCATGTTAAACATTCTTCCTATCAAAGTTATCGCCTTCGAGTCTCCCCTTAAATTACTTGTATAATAAACAATCATATTCTCACTTTCGTGCCTCTGGCTGCTTATGTCATCCCTTAATTCGGTCCACTAATATCAACAAACTCCAAGCTAGAGCGGACCAGTGCTTCTTCCTTGTTTTCCCCCAAAACCGTCGTGGTTATATATAAATGGGATAATTCACACGGTACCCCTGAGGTTTGACTTAATTCACGTGGTACCCCTGCGTTTAAGTTTGTGCACATGGTACCCCTCAACTTTCATTTTAGTGCACGATCTACCCTTTTTCACTAACGGTGTTAACTATTAACGGAAGCTTGTTGACCGCATTTTGGAGGCAAAGTTAGTTAAATCCTAACTAACTTTTTCATATTCAACCAACTAAAAATTTGTAACTAACTATAACTAACTAATACGAGTTTCACCAAATGTCCCTGGTGTTTGAGATGTGTGCACCAAATACCCCTGAGATTTGTAAATTGTGCACCATATACCCCTGTCACCAGAAAGGACCTGTAACGGCTAGAAAAGTAGCTGTTGGGACTGATTGCCTTTAAAGAGACTTAATGTTCAGTGAGAGTACAAATAAAACAGTACTACAAATAATGCAATCATAATCTAATTCAAAAGGGGTGCAAATTGATAACAAAAATTGCCCTAAGTTAATAGTAAATTGAATCTCTTCTTATATTTAGGGCAATTTTATTTTTCAATTTGCACCCCTTTTGAATTAGACTTAAATTAGATGATGATTGCATTATTTGTAGTAGGATGTGTTTATAGTAGTGTTTTATTTGTGCTCTCAATAAACATCAAGTCTCTTTAAAGGCAATCAGCCCCAACGGCTACTTTTCTACCCGCTACAGGTCCTTCCTGGTGACAGGGGTATATGGTACACAGTTTACAAATCTCGGGAGTATTTGGTGCACACATCTCAAACTTCAGGGGCATTTGGTGAAACTCGTATTAGTTAGTTATAGTTAGTTGAAGATTTTTAGTTGGTTGAATATTGAAAAGTTAGTTAGGATTTAACTAACTTTGCCCCCAAAATGTGGTCAACAAGTTTCGGTTAATATTTAACACCGTTAGTGAAAAAGGGTAGATCGTGCACTAAAATGAAAGTTGAGGGGTACCATGTGCATAAACTTAAACGCAGGGGTACCACGTGAATTAAGTCAAACCTCGGGGGAACCGTGTGAATTATCCCTATATAAATTCTCCGACATCACAAAGAATAAAGTCATTCAAATCGACATGTTATTTTTGGCGTAACCAAATTCCGTTTTGCCGAAACGCATTCCCCTGCCTCTTGCACCAATGATTTTCTTAATGCAACCCGTCTTCGTATGTCATACACCATATAACCGAGTACAACACCCGCCTCATTGTACTAACCCCCTTGACTCTCTCTCTCACTCAGTCACAACCAGCCCCCGCCTTACCTACCTTATAGCTACGCCTAAATCACCGTCAATTTTAACCCATGTCTCCACACCGGCCACAATTTAACTGCCTCACCTCCATCATTCGAAGTATCTACACCCGTGACTCGGGGTGACCATCGCATCCGTAAACCCAAGTCCATTTTTTTATCTTCACATGGAAAAGTTGTCCTATCACCTCTTCCATGTAATCCCGTGTCCGCCCTTAGTGACTCAAATTGGTAAATGCTATGGATGATGAATTAAATGCTCTTACTAGTAATGAGATATAGGAGCTCGTCACGCGTCCGACTAATGTGATTGTAATTCGGTCTATGTGTATCTTTAGGCATAAATTTAAATATGACGGTTCTTTTGAAAGGCACAAAGCTCGTCTTGTAGGTAACGGGAAAATTCTGCAGGTTTGAGTTGATTGTGGTGAGACATTCAGTCCCGTCGTCAAATCTTCTATTATTCGTACGGTATTGTCCCTTGCTCTCTCTCTCTCATAATTGGCATGTTAGACGATTAGACGTAAAAATGCTTTCCTCTATATATAGAGAACTTAAGGAGACCGTTTGTATACATTAACCCGTTGGCTATCGCGATAAATGTTTCCCACATCATGTTTGTCTACTTTGAAAATCATTATACGGTCTTAAACAAGCACCAAGAGCTTGGTATAAATGATTCCCCGACTTTGTATAACCATTTGCACATAGTAAATTTGACCATTCCATGTTCATTTACCGTGATGACAAAGGCCAGCTTTTTTCCTTCTTTATGTCGACTACGACATCCTTCTTATCTTTGAAATTATGCGTATTTCCCTCATGGAACGTCTCGGGTCCGAATTCGCCATGAAGGATCTCAGCCCTCTGCATTATTTTGCCTCATATTAGTCTCACGTCGTATACATATGGTCGGATTGGCCGATTGCCCAGATACTACTATGTTTTCTTGAGTGATAAACTCATTTCTTGGGTGTCAAAACAACAGACAACCGTTTTTCGTTCGAGTGCTGAAGCTGACTTTTGCGGAGTCGCTAGTGTTGTGCCCGAATCTTATTGATTACGTAATTTATCGCTGGAACTTTATCAACCGCTTTTCAAACATACACTGGTCTATTGTGTCCATATTAGCGCCGTGTACCTTGTTGGTAATCCCGTTCAACATCAAGGCACAAAACATATTGAGCTCGACATTCATTTCGTGTGTCAAAAAGTATCTCGTGGTGACGTTCGCATCCACCATGTTCCTTCTCGCTCTCAGATGGTCGATATTTTTACCATAAGGCTTCCCTCCATCCTTTTTTATGACTTTCGAGACTTACGGAGTATGATGCTTGAATATTATTGAGTCATATAATAAGTTTTTGTACACCTAAGCATGAGATATTTTAACCTAATTGCAAGAGATATGATACCTAATTAATTGCTACAAAATCAGTAAAAAATAATACATTATTTATAGAATCTAATAGATATATTCAAACACACGGTGTCGCAGTCAAAACGGGAGGAGGGCGAATGTTAAGACTGTCTTGAAAATCATCGAACGGGGCGGAGGGAAGTCCTTTCCTAAACATGTCGACTATCTGTGAGCAATTGGGAACATGGTGAACACGAATATCACCTCGGGATACTTTCTCACGTACAAAGTGAATATCGAGATCAATATGTTTTGTACGTTGACGTTGGACGGGATTACCGGCAAGGTAGATGGCACTAACATTATCATAATAGACAAGCGTAGCTTTGCGAATGAAGGGGGTGATCGAGCTCCATCAACAAATTACGTAGCCAACATGGCTCCGAGAAAGCATTAGTTACGCCGTGAAATACTAGGTTATCTTTCAAATGCCCAAGAGACGAGATTTTACCCCTACAAGACGCAGTATCCACCGGTTGAGCGAAGAACCAAGCCATAAACCGTATGAACTAAGCCATGCGGTCTAACATGTTTTTTGAGTGAGAAAGAAGGACACATTGTTTTAATAGAATTAGAAATACAACTAACTAGGTTGGGTGCCCGGCTACGCCCGGGCGACTTTTATTTACCATTTAAATTTTATTTTCTATGAAATATGATTGATTCGCTAAATTTAATTAACACATACATTTACAATTTATATCTTGAAATTATGATGAGATGTAAAATTAATCAACAAATTATGAGACACGTTCACCACTCCCGCTTTTAATGTTATGACTTTTACTATATCCCTTGTTAAAACTATTTCTTCGGTTATTGTTGTTTGTTTAATTACCCTGCTATTTTTACGGTTAACCCGTTAGTTTTGTCAAACTCATATATTTAAATAAAATCAAC
>JAGPOY010006314.1:0-14170 GCA_018983105.1 Silene uniflora | reverse complement strand
AATATTTCTGTAATTATATACTCCCTCCTTCTCATTCATATGGTTATCTTTTGGAGTATATTCTTTATGAGGGATAGTTTAATCAAAGGTAAACATATGATTGAGATGGAGTGGGTACAAATTTTCAAGTAAGGATCCTCTCCATTTCTCAAAAAGAAATGGAGGTCCATCACCTATTTAGTGATCCGGATTTAGTTATGGACCAATCGGACGGTCATAATTTAACTGAAAACGAAAAGGTTAAATGAGTGAGATGGAAATATATGATATTATTGTACTCTTTAAGAGACGAAATGGACCAAAAAGTAATGGAGAGGATCCTCTTCCTAAATTTCATCATGACACGATAAACAATTTTCTTTTGGTCTGCCTGCTGCTTAGTAAGCTAGATGTTTTAAAGATGCAGATCACGTGTTTCATCATTATTGCATGCTTGTTTGTTGCAGAGTGTACAAAATGGACCACGACGAGACTGGATGCCAAGCTACTCCCGAGGGTCCAATCCTGTGCGCAAATAACTGTGGCTTCTTTGGGAGTGTGGCCACGATGAACATGTGCTCCAAGTGCTACAAAGACGCAATATTAAAGGAGGAGCAAGCGAAACTTGCTGCAACATCTATTGAAAACATAGTCAATGGGTCATCAAACGGAAATGATAAGGAACCCGTTGTTGTCGAGACCATTGATGTACAAGTTAAGCCTATAGAACCAAAAGCCATATCTACACCCGAGTCAGATCCATCAGGGTCGGTGGAAGATGTGTGTCCCAAACCCAAACAAGGCCCAAGTCGGTGCATCTCTTGCAAGAAGAGGGTTGGCTTAACCGGGTTTAACTGTCGGTGCGGTAACTTATTTTGTGCCACACATCGCTACTCAGACAAACATGACTGTCCCTTTGACTATCGCACTGCCGGTCAGGAAGCAATAGCCAAGGCCAACCCCGTTATCAAGGCCGAGAAACTAGATAAAATCTAAGGGGTCACCTTTC
The DNA here is from genome assembly GCA_018983105.1 of Silene uniflora. Taxonomy (NCBI): domain Eukaryota; kingdom Viridiplantae; phylum Streptophyta; class Magnoliopsida; order Caryophyllales; family Caryophyllaceae; genus Silene; species Silene uniflora. The sequence goes on along the minus strand of JAGPOY010006314.1, from coordinate 13,182 downwards.
ACGTGTTCAGAATGGTGCGCCCTTTTCTCAGTGAAACCTTGTCCTAGCTAAGCGACTGATATCTTTGCTCGAGGAAGGGCGTTTACAATCACTTTCGCAGCGTCAAGTCTTGCGTTTGCGGTTGCCGGGGGTAGTTGTCGGTTGGGTCCATTATGTGTGCTGGTTTTATGAACTATATCATTATCTCTGTTTGTTTAAAAGAGCTTTGTTATGTCTCCTTTGGCAACAAAATGGAATAATTAGATTGTGGGAATGGTATTGTAGAACTTGGACATTTTACGGAGCAATGTCGAGAATGGTATCTAGGTGTGTATATCATTATCTCTGTTTGTTTAAAAAAGCTATGTTATGTCCTATGGGTGTGGAAATAGTTTATGTTTGATTTATCAAAACGACTATCTTCATTTTTTTTTCCTACTCATACTCGGAAATAGCGGGCATGATCGAATTGTTTGCATTGTCTCCCTCCTTTCATTTGCAGCATCAACTTAGGTCTCTTCCTTGCAAGTGATTTCAATATTGACTTGTGTGTATACTGCAGATAAGAACTTCCATTTTTTGTTTTCGAGTCTAATGTGTACATGCAACAACATTGAGCCCCTCTAACGAAGAGGTTCACAGAATTCAAATTGTTCTCCGGGGCACAAATCTGTCGCCCGGTTGTCTTATGTTCCTTAAAAGGTATTGGTCACCCGGCTATCGTATGCTCCATGGAGGTTTCTCAACTCAATGAAACCGATGACAACCAGGCGATTGCACAAGACATAGACGGTGGGCCCAATCGTGTTCTCTTATGAAAGGTAAAACAATTGTATATACAATACCGTCAGTTTCTTGCCGGATATCGTGTGACGGTCTTCTTCAAGGCCACCAAACCCAAGTCATGTTGGATGCTGATGGTGTGGGACGAAACTTGAAAGACTTGTTGGCAGCAAATATCAACTGAAGAGTGCCGAGTCTGATGACGTCAACTTGATCTTCAATCAACAAAAACCTCGTTATATCATACTCTTGGGCCTAGGTTTAATATCATAATCTTGGGCCTATCTAACGGTGGTGGGCTGATTTTGATAAATTATAGATGGGCCTTGTATTACTTTTATGAGTTTTATCCAAGGTACCCAAAATGACATACTGAGTACTCCATATCATATATGGAAAAGGATAGTGATAGAGCGTCGTCGGCTGGGTGGTACCCAATTTCGATTCCGCCCTTTTACATGCACCCATTATTTGTATGGGTTTCAACTTATTGCATATTTATAAGAGGGTGTTGTTGAGATTGGGTGTCGAGTTAGCGCCACCAGCTGATACCCAATCTCGACGCCACCGAATGACACCCACAATATGTTATGATGTAAATAATCTATACTCCATAATATAATGATGTTTTCATTCATGGAAAGTACAGAGATTTACGTCAAAACATATGTGGAAATACTCTTAGTCCGGATATCTTTTTTTTCTTTTTTTTTTTTTGAATGGAATGATCATAAATTAAAAACGGACAGCAATTCGGTAACATATTAGTCCGGATTTCGAAAACGAAGTTGTATAAGCATGAATGTCACTGAATGAGCTTATGCATAGAATCATATTTGCGGACGTTGTTTTCTCCTTGATCAATGAACGAGTAGTCGAGTACGTAACTTATTTTGATAATTGATTTATATTTTGATAAGAAAAATGGGTTTGATATAAACAAGACAATGCCATGCACATGCCTAATGCCTTGCATATGTTCCACTTGTTTATATTATACTCCGTATTTAGTGTAATTATTACTCAATTCGTCTCATTTTCCCATATGTTCTATTGATATTGAGAAGCCCCCACCATTTTCATGGGATTGTCGATCAGGAACAAGCTTTTATTTAACATCAAAATTCAACCAATATATCTCCAAATATAGATTATACCATAACTTAGTATAGTGTGTGAGTTTTATAATAAAGTTTTTTAATTTTGTGTAAAATTTATAAATTTAATTAATGCAACAAAGTATAACGTAATACGTAGTAGTAGTTTTTATCGCATATTTTCTAACTTTTTCATGTCGCTTGATTACTGATTAATACACCAAGCTAATTGCAACTAATGTAAATTCTTATTAATACGTTGGTAAATATGAAGCAGATCGATGTTAATCAATCTATATACCTGATTACCTGATACGTAACAAGGATTAGTAAAAGTCAAAGACACATGTTTACGGATACATTTTATGCTTAAGAGTAGAGTGTATCCGAGTTGATTTGAGCACGAGGTCATCTCGGGTGAGCTTGGAATCCAGTTGGAAACTTGAACTTGTGCTTGAACTCAGTTAAATCATTTTTTCCAATACTTTTTTAAAATTTTTATTTCAAATTAAAAGCAAATAGTTATCCACTATAATAAAAATATATATAATCATACATGCTAAAATAACATTTTATATATTAAGAATAAACACACCTGTAAAATGATAAAATTAAAAATTAATAATAAAAAATAAAACGTGCTTCCGATCTGAGCTCTACTAAGCTCGGCATCCACCTCGCAAGCTAAGCCGAGTTTTGACCGAGCTGATTTCGAATGTTTTTTCGAACTAGCTCACATTGCTTACAACCCTAATAAAAAGTGCCTAAGCTAAAAGAGATTAGCTTAGCAAATGACTAGCATTTTTTTTCTTAATTGTTATCACCTAGTATTTGATTATTCTTTAACTAGTATATATCCCGCGCGAATGCGCGGTTTTTTAGATAAGAATATTAAAGAAAATAACAATTATACAACTAATATTTAACTCAATTTAAAATTTAATTGTAAAATTTGTTATTATTAGTGTTTTGTATTAATCGGTGGAAAATGTACAGTTCAGTATAATCGAGTTGTAGATGTAACATAATGAAAGCCCAATTACAAATATGATATAAAAATAGTCCAATTACAAATATGATACAAGTATAATGAAAGCTCAACTATAGTCAAATTCATTTGGCGGGAAAATTTTGGAGATTTCTTATTCTTTTAGTTATAGGGGGATTGACCTATCGTGTTGTCCAAGTTGATGTCTCTTGAAAACAGTTGATACATGTAATTTATCAGATGACGAGGACGTTGTTGTAAGCACGGACGGGTCACGTGCTGGTCGACATGATGCTCGAATGTAGAGACTACAATTTTAAACCACAAAATAATCGTAATTTAATTCGTAAATTGTTATGTTTGATGCAGATGCATAGGAGTTGCTACAGATCTTTCTTAGCCTAGAATTATGCATTAATCCATTCGTTAATTTTACACAATGACGTTGATTTGTCACGATTTTGATCGACTAATCATTGCTAACACTTGCTCCTAGTCCTAGTTACTTGTTCTCATCATCTCTTGGCTATCAAAAATCAATACTTGTTCAAATTAATTTGATCCTCATTAGCATTTTTTAGTCTTGTTGGATTAATCTCCCAAAAACTCCAACAAATAAATGATGAAATAAAGTGTGTTTGATGTTTCAAATGGAAATACGTAAATGGATTACGTTTTTGGAAAAGGGAACATATAATGCACAAGAGTTATGTAATTGTTTTCATTAAGACAATTAATAACTTATTAGAAGTTTTGAGATTAGTGTAGTATAAATAGCTTGGTGGTAATAGCTTAAGATACACACACAAATATAGAGAGACAAATTACATTATATTGGTGAAAATACTTCGTGTTCTAATGAGAGACAAAAGAGTGTTCAACATCCATTAGAGATAATAAGAGTGAGATAAAGTTTGAGAGGGAGTGACAATACAAGTGTGTGATTGTACTCTAAGAACTTTGTAATATCTTATTAGTGAATTAATTTGTCGAGAGAGCCGTGGTTTTTTCCCTTAGTTGAGAAGAGTTTCCACGTGAGAAATTGTGGTGTCATTTTATTTGCTCTTACTTACGTTCGTTGTTTGTGTTCTATCCTAATATCGTTGTTGGGTTAGACTCTTCCCACACCGGGTTTACAGGACGCTTCCCCAACAGTGGTATCAGAGCCGAAGGTTCTGTATACTGGGAGGTGTGGGAGATTCCGATTTAGGGAGGAACTTATTTATCGTAAGTAAGATGGCGGAGAAATTTCATGTTCCATTGTTTGATGGGAAGATGAATTTTATGGTGTGGAAAAGCACAGTTGAAGATTTGCTAGTTCAGTCAAATCTTGATGTGGCTTTGGAATTGACAAAGCCGTCAGAGATGCGTGCGTCTAATTGGGAGTCAAAGAAAAAGAAAGCTGTGAGTATGATAAGGTTGGCGGTAGCACCGGAGCTGATTAAGTATAATGTTTTGAGCGAGAAGGAGCCGAGGGCCTTGTTAGAGAAGCTACAAGGCATGTATGCGTCAAAGTCGCTCACCAACCGATTATGTTTGCGATGGGAGTTGTATCAACTCAAGATGGAGGAGGGTGATACAAATTTGCAAGACCACATAAATAAATTCAACCAATTAGTGTGTCAACTCTTGAATGCCGATGAGAAGATAACGGATCAAGAGCAAGCTCTCTTGTTATTGGCGTCATTGCCGAAGAGTTTTAGACCCATTGTGATGACGATGCTCGTGGGTAAAGATTGAGAAAATATCTTTGGATGAAGCAATAACAGTGGTGAGAGAAAATGAGAGGATGATGGCAAAAATAGATGGGGTTGCATCATCATGTGATGGAGCACTAGTAGTAGATGGTTGTGAAAGAGGGAGAAGATCACAAAGACATGGAGATGGCCAAAGAAGAAGATCAAAGTTGCGCGCGAGAGACATGGATAATGTGGAGTGTTATTATTGTCATGAGAAGGGCCATATTTAACGAAATTGTCCAATAATGAAGGAAGACTTGAAAAGTGTGAAGTCTTTAAGAGAAAAGTTGGGCAAGGCTAAACTTGATGATGTAGGTGATTCTTCCAATGTAGTGTGTGGTAATAGTAGTGATGATGAAGGTATATTCTTGACTACTCAAAATGATGTGGAGTGTCAAGAAAAATGGGTGATGGATTCGCGTGGGTGCCTCCGTGCATGTGTGTAAAGACCAAGGAACATTTGATACTTTGCAAACAAATGGAGCCTTTGGGCATGTTAAAATAGGTGACGGTCTCAAATTAAAAGTTGAGGGTGTAGGGAGTGTGAGAATGAAACTCCATGATGGCACCATAAGAACTTTAAAAAATGTGAGATATGTCTCTAAAGCTTCTTAGACTACTACCCAATCCAAAACCAACCTAGATTGGAATCTGATGAGAAAATGAAAGGGCAATAATATAAGTGTGAGTATTTAAAAAGTATTGACCGACCAATTAGACATCCTTACATTACCCAATCCAAAACCAACCTGGATTGAACTTATTTCGAGTGAATCAGATCGGGTTCAATTCAGGTTAGGTCCATTCGAGTTCGTGTAGTTCGGGTTTGTAAGAATTTGGGTGGGACCAGGTCATTTTGGGTCCAGAATTCAGGTGGGGGTTGGGTTTGAGTCGGGTTATTTGGGCTTGGTTATTTGAGTCATCGGTCAATTTTGTCAAGTCTACTCTCACATGCATACTACATATTCTACGTATAAGAGCAATAATGTAATTAAAACAAATGTTTGACAAAAAATAATCGAAACATGATAAGAAGATGAAAGCGCATGTATAATAATGTAAGTATGGGTGTTTAAAATGTGTTCCAAACTGGTCAACGGGACATACTTAGACCGATTGGTTCAAACCAACCCGGACCAAACTAATTATTTAGGTCCGGTCTCCCATCTCCCGGTTCTCAAATAAATGAAATATCATATAGTATATATGCAAATTACGAGTATCACATACTGATTAAAGTGGCTAACTGATCGAACGAAATGCCGATCGAAATCGAACTGAAACTGAAACTAAGGTCAACCCGATTTAAATCGAACTGCTTTAACCCGGTTCGACGGTTCAAAACCGAACCAAATGACCCGTTTTGCCAGGTCTAATTATTATTATATGCATGTAAACTATGTTTCATTGGCTGATGCTTTGTTCATTCATGTAATGTCATTAACTAACATTGTGTCTAGTCTAGCCTATCAATATTTTGGGGAACCCTAATCCTAAATCCTAACCTTAAACATAGGGTTGACAGCAGCAAATGAATGTGGTAAAGGATATTCAACAACAGAAAATAAAGTCATAGATTCTAAAATCAGAAAGGAAAGGGACAGAGTTTCTTCTAAAAATTACAGCTTTTGGGCTTTTTTATGTGCACACCATGCATCTTAAAACGAGGCGACACGAGCATTTCCCCGGCGTTTCCTCCCACCAACCCCAGTCCCTTTGCTTCTCTTTTTTCTCTGGATTCTCGTGAACTATTCATCCCATGTTGCCCTTATTTATTTGTATTGGCACATATTCAAACTTGTGTCTCTCCATTGCACCAAGTTCCAATAGGTCAAAAAAGGTGTGGAGTTGTCAATATACCATGGATGGTTAATAAGACCGTCTTATATCATACGGAGCACAAGGGTCTCACGAGTATAATACGTTAACATATTCATGGTAGTTATCCCGATCTAATGACTACATATGCAATCTGCTATATATCTCACTTTTCTTTATTTTATGTTTGTAACAGACTGCAATTAGTACAGTCGTTTATCTAAGAGCATGTACAATAAAGAGAATTGACCCTCCTCTTAGCACTCTCTATTTTCTAAGAGGAGGTTCTCTCTATTGTAGGATCTTCATTATGCATCCTCTTAGTAAGAGGAAGTTGGCTTCATCCTCTAATTTTAGAGGAAAGCTACTCTTGACCCTTGTGCCCGCCCCTAGCCAACTCTTATTTTCTATGTGTTTAATAATTTTTTTTATTTATTAAATTTGGAGATTATTTAAATGAGTATAATAACTTAAAAGGATCCTCTCTATTGTGGTAAAAAAATAAGAGAATATTTAAGGAAGAGGATGGTGAAAATGAAAAATAAGGTAAATGAAAAACAAATTGAGGTGTCATAAAAATAGTGGGAGAATGGAAAAATAAGAGAATGTTAACATACTCACTATTGTACATGCTCTAAACTCCTTGGATAATAAGGAAACTTAAGCTATTGTAATACAGTACAACAACATCAGAGCCGTAACACCCAAAATGATTTGCAGAATCATTATAATACAGTATGTTGAAATATGTGTAATATATGTGAGGAGTATATTACAATGAAATGGGAACATTAAGCTGAATAGAAGGGAGTATAACCTAGTACATCACTATTTTTTAAATTTTGAAAAATCGTTCCTTATACAATCTGATCTTGCGTGCTCCTATGTTATTACACGATAATAATATCCCCTCAATGTATGATTTTGAAAAGTTTCTAGACATTGTATTACGACTGCCAAAAAAATCTTGTCAAATAGCTATGCTGAATTGGTGTTGGATGTTTGCTAAAACCATTACTATGCTTAATCATAAGTTTGTAGAAATAGATTAAGAGATTTCCGCAGTGATTTAGAAAGTTTATGCATTGAGATTATAAAATCAAGAATAAGCAACACATCAAATACAGTGATATCTTAAAGTTGTCAAATACAGATTATTGATCCCATGCATACACATACTCAAGGATTTCTTACCCTAAAATTAATTAACACCGGTACCCTGCTAGGGCATACTGGTTTATGAACTCGGGCTAGTACATACAGTAGAAGTTTACGCAAATTATGATATAAGACCATCTTAAACGATGAGACCGTCCACTTTTGTAAAATATTTTTCAAGACGGTTTTACGCTATAACTACCGTTGTAGGTAGTGATGATAGTCAAAGTGCGAGTAGCTGAGTTCTAGCGATCAAAGGATTTCATTGGCACGTATGGGTTGCAGAACACCACACCTCTTCCCATCTATTTTGCTCCCACGTGTCGTCTATTTAGACGTGTTTTATTTTCTACTTCCACAAAACTATAGAATCCAACTATCCGATTTGATACAGGATTATAAATTAAATTCACATGCATATACCTCTATTTATTAGGATTAGGAAAATGAGTTGGCTATTACTATTGTAATTGTAACTCATGAAATGTAAAATCGGTCTTCATTTTTTAAATTAGGGTTTTGATATGCACAACCTATTGGGTTGTATTCAAGGATTTAATATATTTCATATTTGGTACTTCGTATTAAATTAGGAATTCTTTTTTTTTTTTGACAAAATGGGACGATAAATTAAATAGAAACTACGAAGTTACAAGAGTACATTAGGGGGTGGGTTAGGGGATAAAGTTACAATAGTGGAATCAATTTTACAAAACGAGTCAACAAAGCTCGGAACAGTATCCCAGCAAAACTTTCCCATGTTTGATGATCGGTCATGGAGCGAGAAACGAGCGAGAGAATCGGCAACCAAGTTGGTTAATCTTCCTTCGAATATGATCTTCAAATATGGGGACACTTTTAATTGTTCCCTGCACTCCATGATAATGTTAGTAAGTGGACACAAAGGGGCGATGGTGGAAGTGTGGAACAAATAAGGTTAACGGCAACTTGACAGTCGGAGCTAATAACAAAAGCACCATTGGACTTAATGCATATATTAATAACAACTTTCCTTATTGAGTTCCTTAAATACAATTCATTGGATTGTATACTTGTATATATCAAAACCCTTAAATTATTACACATAAATTTAACCCTTTTTACATTAAGCTAAAGCTCTAACTTAACTGAAAAGGGTAACTTTTATATGCATGGGGTATTAGTTAAATATAGGCCTCGTTTGGTTACTCATAGAAAACGTAGGAAAATAGAAATCCCATGAATTGCAAAATTGAAGCTTGTTTGGTTACCTCTCATTTTGGCAAAATGTAGGAGTTTGAAAATCACATGATTTTCCAACTCCCCCATAATGGAGGAGTTGAATTACCTAGCTCTACCTAGGTAATTCTAAACTCCTGTGTTAATTGAATTCCGATGTAAGTACCAAACAGATTTGCTAAATTCACGTGAATTTAATGTTGGAACTTAATTCCCATGATTTGGATATTCCTATGGAGTCGAATTCCTGCGGACAACCAAACGAGGCCATATAATAGATAATGTTACACAAACATGTATATTAGGTAGCTTTATATGAAAATTATAACATTTGTGTAAATTCACGGGATTGTTTTAATTTTTTGTTTAGTAAATGTTAGACAGTATATCTAATTATTATTTCTATTATTAGCCAATTTTTTGTTTAGTATTCATAATATCATTCATCTCTAAAAAAAAAAAAAAAATACTCCGTTCGTTTTGATTCTAACATTTTCTATTTTACAATACAGTGTACTATTTGATTAATTAAAGATCTAAATAATTTCAATTTTTTTTTTAAAAATATAATAAAATCAAAACGCCAAAAGTCTAAGAAATTAAATCCAATCTAGTCGTTGGACTATAAATTTCTTTGCACAATTTCCTAAAACCAAAGAAATAAAGAGAGAGACAAAGAATATAAGCAAATATTTTGGCCTATTATCATTCATTCTTATCTCAATATTTAGCAGAAATTTGTTTTTATTTTAAAGTGAAGACACAAAATTTAACATTTACTCCGTAGTTTACTGTAAAAGTGAGATCAAAAGTGGAGCGAAAGAAGGGGAATGTTGCCTCCTCAAAGTGGTGCAAATCAGTCAAACTATACTCTTCGTTTTTAATTATTCTTTTTACTGCAAGAATTTACTGATAACAGTGTACTACGAAGTACTCGTATATCTCTGAGAACTGTGCTATCTACCAGGTGATTTCTTTTTTAACCTTATTATTTTATTATTCTTTTGTGGATGATCTTTCTTCTTTGTGTATTAATTTTTTTTTTCTTAAGTAATTTTTTTTTCTGCTATTTTTACTTGTGACGGTAATAAATTTGTGCTGTTCCTTTTTAACATTTTAAAACCATCGTGAGATGTTATAAGGAATGAATTGTGAGTTTCTCTAGTTACTTTATAATTCCATGAATTATTTACATACTAAGTTTGATTAGTGTGAATTAATAGTTTAATTTTTTTCTAGGCATGTTTGCCATGGTGGATAATGTATGTGAGGGTTCCATTCTATTTAATTGTTACATAATATATAACATAAATTTCGATTTAAATGCAAATTATTCGAGGGAATAAGCAAAGGGAGTTGTCGTAATAAAGATCAATGTAACAAGAGATATATATAAGATTAGTATTAAAAATATATACGAATAGTAAATCAAATTAAATGATGTTGCTGTTGTGTATTTGCATGAAACAGAAATGTGTAGTATTATATTCAAATCTATTATTTTTGAAATTTGAATATAGATTCAAAAATTGTAGTCTAAATCTATAGTAGGAATAATTCGTATACATGTAGTAAATCTAATGCAATAATAATGTATGTTGTCTTGTATTCATATCAAAGTAGACTTTAACAAAAATGCGTCTACACTATGCAACACAAGTACACGCATGCACAAAACATTTGACCATTTAGATTGAAATAATATACTTTTGATGCAACAGAAATATGTTAGTGACACATGTTACAAAAACCGTATCCGTCTTAAACCTAAAACAGGTCAAATAGAATAGCTGATTAGACAAGAACGAATAGAATAATTAGAGATTAGCAAAAACCTTGTCTTAAGTCTTAACTATGCTTGTATTATGTTATTGAACCCGTTTTAACGTCAAGATGGATAAATAATTTCCGTCTTAAAAGACATTAATGGCATATTTTTTTTCAATGCATAAGAAGACGACAATGCCTAAGGGTTCATATTTTTGTCAGCATCCTGACACAAGATTAATAATATATAGGGGGTATTATTTTTAGTAATTATTTTTTTTCATGCAATAATAATTCAATCTATATGATATAATCGGGTAATCTTACAAAGGTAGTAAAGATCAGGTCTGACGTCTGGGCAAAAAGCGTCTTTTCCTCGTAGGTATTCTACTTACGGAAATCAAATATCTGAATATTCTGATCGATCTCTATACATACAGTTAGTAGTCAGTCAAATTATTAATGAAGATAAGACAAAGGAATAATTTGGCATACGTAAAAATTTAAACTTAAATATTAGGTGGGATGATCATAATATTGAATTGGACGTTAAAATTTTAGCACAAATGTTAGCACGAGTTTTGTCTCACATATTTGAATAAGTCTCCTGAGAGACCGTCTTCCATTAAATTAGTGGAGACCGTCTCTCAGAAATTTTTGTGCATATATTTTAGGCACAAATTCTTGTTTAAAACCGTCAAATTGACTTGTTTTAGCCTCTTATAAAAAAGTCAACTGAAATTTAAGTAGGTAAAAGTTTAGGATGGATTGGAACCTTCTATTACAATCTACACTACAAAAAATGTTATTTACTTAAAATTTATCTACATTACAAAAAAGTTTACATACTTTTTTTGCTTTTTACATTAGTTATTCTATTTTTCATATATTTTTGGGAACTTGAAATATTAAACATGATTTATTTATAGAAAACAAAAAAAAATTGCTTATTCATATTCAGTATCAAATAACATATCAGACCTAATATTTATTTTGTTCTATAGGGAGTATTATTTAAAGATCACTTACTATAATTATACAAAAAGCCACATTACTCCTAGTATTACATTCCATATTAACATGAAGGTGCGAAATGCATACCATGCATGTAGTTTGTTGAACATGCATGAGCTTGTAGCATAGTTTTATACTTTTATGTGTAGGCATTTCGTAAAACCGTTGTAAGAATAAAGCAGGTCTAAAAATAACACTTACACGTTCCTTTTAGCTAGAAAGAGCTGAACTGAACAAAACTGAACTTAATGGAGAGGAACTAAACTAAACTAAAGTGAATAAAAGTTAAACTAAACTGATCTAATTGAATTAAAATGAGTTGAATTCAAGTCCATAAAAACAAGATCAAGTACTCATAAGTATTATTTTAAATTCGTTTCATGCCTATAATCGTCTCATGCAACAAATGGTGTAGCTTGTTAAAAGGTACTCCGTAATATATATGCATGCATTGGATTCTTGCTTACTTCATAATTCTAACTCGTACTCTACTAATTTACTAGTCACTCACTATTACTATAATGGTACAATTAAGATTTTAGTAATAAATTAATTAGGTTTCCACCTTTGACGAACTCGTATTCCGATTAATGCAGTCAACAGATTTGTAACTTGGGGAAAACCAAACCAAATCCTTTTAACTTTCTGAATATCTCCCTTTGAATCCAAGTATAAATTATTTTTTATTCAAAAGGGTAAATTGTGAACAGTGCGTGGTATGTGTAATTTTGACTATGAGTAAATTTTACTCTTTTGCCAGTTTATTTTATTGGGAGTACTTAAGTTGTCGGGGTTGTAATTAATTGATAAATTAATTATACAAATATAAATATTATTGTTATAGACAGTCCGTACACATACATATTTAATTAATGGAAAATCCTTGAGCACTCGGGGATCTACGATTTACCTTGGGTGTGGGTGCCTAACTACCTATATGCCCCTAATTACATAGGTCACATTAGCTATAATTGTTTTTTTCTAATCCAATTAAGTAGAAATTATTGTATTTATATTAAGCAAAGCCATATGGTCTCTATCACATGTATGTGCATCCAATAAGAAATGTAACTAGGTGTATGTCCAATTTATTTGGGAAAATAAACAAAAAGTCTTTCTGAAAACGGGTCGGATTTTGCAACGGGTAATTTGTGAGAGGAAATTCGTAGAGGGGACAAGGTGGTCACCCTCCATGTGCTTCCCTACTCACATCTCATAGGTATTTTGTGAGAGGAAATGGTATCCGTCTTCATTTGTGACGGATATGGTGTGTCTTCAATGAGATTTTGTGGAAAATAAAATGGTGTTATCAGCTGGTTTTGTGTCTCGATATCACCTGCTAACTTAAAGTGATGAATATCTTAATTTACACACGAAAAGAAAGAATAATTTGTAAGTTATCTGTATATGTTATGAGTATCGGTTTTTAATGACTTTATGAGTTGGTTATGTTAATAGTACTAGCTGAAAAAAATATACGGAATAACAGGGTAACAACTAATTAATAAACTATGAGATAATAGAATTCCACCGAGTGGTACTGATTTTCAATACCTAGAATCCCTATTTTGTAAAAAAAATTACATGTAAAAAGATCATATTGAAATTCGATATCATCTGA
>JAGPOY010006313.1:15958-27977 GCA_018983105.1 Silene uniflora | reverse complement strand
TTATGCTCGTCATTTTATGTTAGTCTTTATAATCAACTAAAACCTTCATATAAAATTGAATGAACAACAACAAAAACAACATCTTAAAATCTCATCAACAAGATCTTAATCTAATCAACAAAAACAACATCTTAAAATCTCATCATCACTAACAAAAACAACAAGACCAAAAATCCTCCAAATTTTCATCTAAAATCTTACAATTTCAAAATTTTCAACCCCAACAACAACCAAAATATACGGAGTATTACCCTAAATATCATCAACAAAAACAATATCTTAAATAATAAAGAATACAAACCTTTACTAATCAACAATACCTTAAATAATAAAGAATACAAACCTTTACTAATTTGATCCTATATTGTCACCTTAGCTACATCAACAATATTTTTTTTTTTTTCAGTTTGTAATAAGATCGTGATGATGATGATGATGATGATGATGGGTATTAGGGTTTTTAAACAGAATGAGAGGCATAGATCGAGTTAGGTTTTTTTTTTTCTCCCAGTTTATAATAAGATCATGATGATGATGATTAATAGGGAAGATGAAGACGATTTTGCTGATCAGGAGGATGAATATTGGGGTTTTTAGAGATGTGAAGAGAGAGAGTTTGGAAATTGTCAAAAGAAAATGAAATTGTAAATGTTACGTCTTTTTGCATATGGAAGGAGGAACTTTTTTACCATTATTTATTTTGTATTGTCAAATCACGTCCCCCACTTATTATTTTATTTTCTACCAAATGGGTCAACTTTACCCGTATTCTCTCAAAACGGTATCAAAACGACCCGTCTCTTCCTTGTGACGGATCTACTTGGTCTTCAATGAGATTTTGTATTCATAAAAAAGGGTCTTTATATTGGTACTGATTTATCAATTTACACTAATACTAGTATAGATCCCGCGCAATTGCGCGGTATATAGAGTTTTTATTTTTTCTAGTGTATTACTTATATTTTTTAATTTTCAACTCATTAATATTTAATATTTAACTTTATTTTATTTTGATATGAAACTAAAAAAATTGAAATGGAACTAATCAAAGAGAATTTAATTATGAATTTTTTAATGAATTTTTTTTTTGTCACGAATCAAATAGTAAGTACAGTATATGTCAAATTATTCTTTACAGTAATAATTATTGCATTACTGAAGATTTTAACAACGTATAGTTTTTTATTTAATACCAAATCTATTTTATTTAATGAAAAATCAGAATTATAAATTTAATTAAAAGATTATAGTTTAATTATAAGAATATATTAATTGAAAAGGTAATAATTTAATGAAAGAAACTTTTGCTTATTTACTTTTTTAGTTAAATGCTTTTTGGAGGGAAAACTAAGAGAATTGTTATTCTCTTAGTAGTAGGGAGATTAATATGGGTTGGTACTTGTTTTTTCGGGTCATTTCAAGTCATTTGGGATGAGGTTAATTATGAGTCGAGTCTTTTCAAGTCGGGCACCTCAGGTCGGGTCAACATTGGATCAAACAATGTTTGGGTCGGGTTTGAGTCGGGTCGGACCGATTCGGGTTAATTAAGTTCGGGTCATTTTCGGGTTTTTGGTCAGCCTTTTTGGGTCTCACCCATTTTGCGCAAGGTCTAGTTACGATATACCATTGAGTCCAACATGTATAATTAATACTCGTATTATCTGACAAGAGCAGAAGATTGCAGTCTCAAGAATATGGAAGAAGATCCATGCATGTTGACCAATTGTAGCACCTTAATTTTACGAGTTAAGCTCATATTTGGGATTATAAAAACCGAAAAATAAATAAAATTATGAAATCTTTCTCATAATGGTTTAGGATACACGTTAGAAAAATCGATAAAATTTAAAGCTACTTTGTTAGGAAAGTATATTATCTACGAAATGCATTTTAATATTAAAGTGGATAAAGACGGATATCGATCAAGTGAGTCTAGAAAATTATAATATAAAATTCATCAAGAGAACAATAAAGGGTACACAATTTAATTAATCAAGTTACACTAATAATACTCTAATCTCCATTAATAATCACTTAATTAGCTATCGGCCATGTTCATATTGTTCCAATAATATTACCTAGCCAAAATCATAGCCTTAAGCGGATACTTCATAACCATAGTAAAAGCAAATGTTTCAGTCGGGTCGGGTAAGCTACCCGGGACCGGGACCCACTTAAACGAGTGCACCATCCTAGCAAGCAACAATGCAACATGTAACGTGCCTAAGGTCCAAGCCGGGCAGATTCTCCTGCCGGCACCGAAGGGTATCATCTTAATACCTTTATTACCCGTCCAATCCACCTCAAACCCTTCACCACCCGGTAAGAACCTCTCGGGTCGGAACACGTCCGGGTCGGGCCATATGGCCGGGTCTTTGGTCATCCAAGCCGTGTAAATTTCAACATTGGCGCTTGAAGGTATGGTGTAGCCTCCTAGGGTCGTGTTTTCCGAAGCTGCATGTGATAGGAGGAAATGACTTGGCGGGTGCCTTCGGAATGTCTCTTTTACGATCGCGTTTAGGTATGGCATCTCCTCAACCTGTGGTTCGATGATGACCTTACTTTTCCCAACCTTGTTTACTATCTCTTCGTATAACTTTTGTTGTATCTGTAATAGTACGACAAAAAGCAAGTTTCTGATAAACAGTACTCCGTATTATAGAAGATTAGTACATTTATAAACGACTAAAAATATAAACGACAATAATAAGTAAGTTTCTTATAAATAAATTATACTATTGGGTAAATATTTTCCGTACAACTCAATTTTCTATGTAGAAATAAGTTGAAAGTGAAATATGATGGGTGAAATTTAAGACGTAATAAATGTACAAATGTTATGTGGATAAAAATGCATACAACTCGAATAGTCTATACTCGATCTATAAAACAATAAATGGTCATTTAAGGAAGTATATGTAATATGTTGTCGAGTCTATTTAGTCAAAGTACAAATATTCTATTTTGGTCAAGTTTGAAAGAAAAAGTCAAGATTTTTGTCAATTTCCTACCTAGTAATCTGTAATTGAAATATTGGGTAAATAATTCGATTAAGTTTACCTTTCAATTAACGTATGTTATAAGTCCTCGTTTCGTCCCATTCATTTATATGGAGTATATCTTTAATTAAAATATTCCTTGAAAAATATAAGAGGTAGATAAATGATTGAGAGACGGATAATATATGTACACAAATGACGGTCTATCTACTATAATAGTGAGAAAATAAAGTAAAATGAAGACTTTTGGTGCTACCTTTTACTCCACAAAGGCTAAACTTAATTAGTACGTGTTATTAAGAACAATCATTAGAGGTAATATTTGTAAAACATACGGATTAGGGTTATATGCTTCAAAATAAATGTGATCACGAACAATAATTTAGATAGTCTAATTCCGCTCCATCCTAGTCAATATACTTTAAACGAATTATTTTTTGATAACTCTCTCAAATGGGAAGTTCGAATGTTATATTACCCAAATAGAAAAATAATAACACTCTGTATCTACTTACTTCCTCCATTTCATTCATTTCCATACGTTTGCTTTTCGGGCACTATTCATAAGCGGGAGAATTTTCGATACAACTTCTAATTTATAGCATAAAAGATAGTTATGTGAGATCTTGTTTAAATTGTCTTACCGAGTATATTGTGAATATTAAATTTTTATAATTTTTCTTAATATGTAACTAAAGATATGAACAAAATAAAACGAGCATTAACAAACGTGTATAAAGCAAATGTACGGAATTGAATGAAATGGAGGAAGTATATAATAGGCGGGTAGCTAATTAAATAAAGTTAGCAACCATGTTCTTAAAACGGAAGCAGTCAAGTTTAGAAACGTACCCCTTGGTCCAACACAAGGTGGAGAAGGGCCCACTCAATGGCAGTAGCACTAGTGTCCGTTCCGGCATTGATGATCTCGGAGCACAAGGTCACCAGCTCAGGCTCACCGAGCCCACCAACCCGGCCCGGAACTTCAAGGCCAAGTAAAGAATCCAAATAGGCTGCCCCAACCGGGCTGACCATCTCGAGCGGGCCTAAGCTAGTCGGGCCTGATGCATTACCCTCCACAAAAGCCTTGCGGGCCTGAACAAGCGGGCTCAGTATCTCCATTTGCCTCCTTCTTAGCTCCTTAGCCCGTTGGAGTTGGCCTGTTATTGCAAACAAAGGGGTTAAAACGGGTAAAAAATCCGGAAGCTTGGGTAGTGTCATAATCATAACTTCCTTTAACACACTCTCAATTTTTTTTACCCATTCCTCGGTAATTTTTGCACCAAAACATATGCATATAATAATGCTACATATAGTAAGTCTACAATTACTCATAACCTCAACTACATTGTTATTCTCATGGGCCTCATTTTTTAACCGGGCCATGTGGTTATTCATAGCCCACTCCCTAATCCACCCACATTGCCTCACCCGGGTCGGGCTCACAACCTCAGTTGCAAAGTTCCTTCGTAAGGCCCGCCACACGGGCCCGTACTCGGCCGAGTTGATGGCACACTTCCCAAGGCTGAAGACGAGCCGAGTCGGGGACTCGGCGGGCCGGCTCGCAAAGAGCGGGCCTCGACGGACTAGAGCCTCATGGATAAGGTCGGACCCGGTGATGATAATGACTGAACGTTGGCCCATTTGCATGGTGAATATGGGCCCATAATGTTTACGTAGGTCCTTGACAATGTACATGAAAGGCCGTTTTTGAAGGATGACTTGGAATAAGTTGCCAACTATCGGCCAACCGGGTGGGCCCGGAGGTAGGTTTTTGGGCTGGTTCATGGTGGTGGTGGGACGGTACCGGACCCACCATAGACGGAGGAGTATGACTACAATGGAGAGTAGGAAAATGTCTACAATATCCATGTCTTTTAATTAGAAAGGGTTTGTATGTGTGAGGAAACTATTTGGTATAAACCCTAAGGTTTAGGAAAGGAGCTTCTTTTATATTGATGAAAAATATTTGTATTTTTTTTAATTGTAATCTTATGAGGTAGCTAACTTTTTCCTTTTCTAATAAAGTCACATTATTGTTTGAGTATGGAGTTTGGAACACTATGTAGTAATGTCTTTATTATTGCTTTTAAGTCCTTTTACTACTTCATTTTAGTTTAAAGAGAGTCTTAAAGACTTGTTTTATCGAGGAAAGATTAGGCTTTGTAGAATATTACTATAGGAAGGTATGTCATATTGTCGTGAGAAGTTGTGGAACTAGAGGATCGGAGTAAGTAAGGGCGCTCGCTGATGAGATTTTTCAAACTTTTTTTTTGAGTTTTTTAGTGTACTTTGTATCATACACGTTCACCCCTTTAAATTTTTCGCTTTCCCAAGTTCAGATATTGTCTTTGCCCCCGAAATTATATTTGTGATTTGAATGAATGAGGTTGTATCTACCATACATTCAACCAACGGTGGTTTGTATTGAATAATGAATAGTAATAATAGTAATAATCCTACGTACAAACAACATACATTGAAAGCGTGTTGTATTTAATTTACTGAGGTTATTTACTTTGGTGTCTCTAGACTTCTACATTAGTCATAATGAGTCATGACTATAGGATATTTTAGATTGTTGTCATTTAATGAAGTTTCCAAAATAAATGAAGCTTTTACATTTATAGAACACTATTTCAGGAGCTCGTCCTTTATTTTTGTCACATTTTTAATATTTTATCTTTATGTTAATAATCATATACTTGTTCGTCAACATCGAATCATAGCAACATGTAATTGATTGTATGTATATCCTCCAAAAATTATTCCAATAGTTCATGGTTTACCCTTTGTGATTATTAATAGAAATCGTTTATATTTTAATGCAAAGTTAATAAAGGTAATTATATGTAAATAACGTAACAAAAACTAGTTATGGAAGGGAGGTTGTGAGTTGTGACTAGTAAGAGGTGTCAGTTTAAGACCAGTCTTACACAAAATTTACTCGTCCCATATTATAGTAATTGGTCTCAATGTTGGCTTTGTTATGGCTTTCTTAATAAGTGTACTCATTGGTAAATACACATTTAGCTTATAATTAGAGACGTTGATTCATCATTTAATTACCAAATTTATTTATAAATAGAGTTAGTATTATGTTTCTGGTAATGGAAAGTGGCTGGTTGTGTCGCAACCAACATAAGAAGCAAGGAACTTGTCCACATACAAGTTCTTTGCTTGAACGGTAAATGAAGATTTGGGACGGATATGGGCCGAGTATATGTAGATTTTTGGGTTCACATGCTTGTTGGGTTAGCGATTCAGAGTGTCCGACCTTTATAAATTGGTTTTGTAAGTCAGGGCGGTCAATGAAAAACTCCAGAAGATTGGTTTTGCTCGGAAATTAAAAGTAATTGAAAATCCTTAAATCTAAGGGATTGAATGAACGCCCCTTAAGATGGGAGATGAAAAAATAATTTTGGTTTTCTGTAGTTGGAAAGAAAAGAGGACATACATAATTACTTATAATGAGACTTTCGCACATTATGAAAAGTGGCGAATTAGGATTTAAAGTTACATGATCGATCTTAATGAAGGTGAGTTAGCTATTATCCATAGGTTTATAAAATTTTTGTTTAAGGCTTTAACTAAAACATTCAAAACTTGTGTTGCGCAACGAGACCAACTATGGAGTGATGCCCCTAGAAGATTAAGGATCCTCTGGATTTCCTCAAAAGAAATGGAGGAGGTATGTTTCCTTTCAAGGATCCAGACCGAGTTCTGTATATATCTGATGATTTCGGATGGTTGTAACTTGTAAGTACTTTGAGTAGGAAAATGTAAATGAATGAAAATGAGATATACTCCCTCCATTCATAATATATCACCCACTTCCCTAATATCACCACTTCCCTAATATCACCCCATTTCTCTTCTTTCCATATTTGATAACCCACTTTTACCATATTATCCTTGTTAACTTTCATTATTTACCAATACTAACATTGCTTTTTCATTGTTTATTAGGTTGTCTATTTGCAATACTTTTTCATTGTTTAATAGAAAGTATAAATATATATACTCTTTGTTTATCGGCACCCTTAATATTTGTGCAAATTAAAATGGGTGATAATTTATAAATGGAGGGAGTGTGATATAATATGATTATATTATAGATAAAATGGAAAGGATTCAAATTACTCCTAAAAACCCTCTCTACGATCCGCCATACCAATAACAATCTTGTCTTAGAACTTTTTAGAACTGTCGGAATTCAAACACGTGTTACGAGTAGTCGAGTTACATATCATAACTTTACAAACTAAGCTAACAAGCATCGATCCCTCCCGAAACCCGACAAATTTAATGGACTCTTAAGGTATAAGGTCCAAAGTTTTTTATGGGCTTTCATAAATCACAAAATCTCATTGAAGACATACTATATCCGTCACAAATGAAGACGGATACCATTTCCTTTCACAAAATACCCATGAGGTGTGAGTGGAGGAGCACATGGGGGGTGCCCACCTTGTCCCCTCTACCCATTTCCTCTCACAAATTACCCGTTGCAAGATTCGACCCGTCTTCAGCAAGACTTTTTGTTCATAAATAATGACTATAATCCTTTCTTTTAACAAACCTCATCAATTTTTTGACCCGTATCAATTTGCAAATATGTCCGTACACCCATTTACAATTCCCACCCTTAATTGCGCGCCAATACTCTTATCTCACCAAACAAGGACCAATCACTGCCTGACACGTGTTACTCCGGCGACTCTCCGGCGCACTTTTCCGGCAACCCTTTTACGAAAGGGCAATTGGGCTGCCGTTGCTTCTTCTTCAAGCTCAACAATTGGGTACATTTAATTTCATCAAAGTTTCAATCTTTTTGTATTTTTAATTTAATAATTGGGTTTTTTAATCTTGTAATTTTGTTTAATTAATTTGGATTCTGGTGCATTTTCTGATGATTAGTTGGATAATTTCAGTGATTAAGAAGTGTAATTAGAGTTTGACAAATTTGGGTGTTTTGATTAGATATAATTAGGGTTCTAATATAGGATTAATCCAGTTTTAGTTGATAATCTGGGTTCAATTAATTGGGAATTTGGGGGCTT
Organism: Silene uniflora; assembly: GCA_018983105.1. Lineage (NCBI taxonomy): Eukaryota > Viridiplantae > Streptophyta > Magnoliopsida > Caryophyllales > Caryophyllaceae > Silene > Silene uniflora. Next base: position 19,915 of record JAGPOY010006313.1, on the reverse strand, counting down.
TTTTAATGATTAATTGGATAATTGGAGTGCTTATGAAGTGTAATTTGATTTTGACAAATTTGTGTGTTTGATTAGAAGTAATTAGGGTTCTAATATAAGATTAATGCATTTTAGTTGATAGTACTATAGGAGTGTGATATTTAGTGTTTATTAGGTTAATTTATTGATCACCAATTCACCATTGAGATGTAAAGGGTTCCTATTTAGTCGGTGGCGGAGCGAAGCTTCGAGATTTGGGTGTCTGATAGTTTGAAACTTTAAAGGGGTTTATGTGGGTGTTAATTGCTAAGTTAGTGATGCAATGCAGTAACTTTGGGAAAAAAATCGTAACTTTTAACTAGGCAGAATTCAATTTTTTAGCTATTAAGGTAGATGACAGCCCGTTCTAGCTGCTTTACTTCGCCGTTGCATCTGGTACATTAAGGTGAAAAATGAGGGGAGTGAGAGGGGTCATAAGAAGGGAAGTGTACTTGATTACATAATAATGGTGTGGTAGTGTATTTGGGGTTAGTCTTAACAATGGTTATTACCCTTTTTGTTTGGAGACACATTACATTAATATGAGAGAATTATGACCCTCTCTTTTATCGTTTTCTCTGCTTTCCCCCTTTTACTTTTACTCGTAAAGACCTCATTACATTGTGTAGAAGTGAACCCATAATACTTCGTATAATGGTATGGAGTATTTACTACATGACTTTGATGAAGGTAGATTGGTATAATTCTGAACTTGTAGTTAGCCAAGTGCTGAACTGCTGATTACTTGTCGGATGTGTCAATATGATCACTTATAAGACATTGTCATTTAGCCTTCAGAAGTTTGTAATGCTCATTGTAGGCAAGTAAACCATCTTATAGCATGCATCTTGATGAAGCTTTGACTTTTAGATCAGTTGTTGGTTTGCAAAGTATGCTGTCTTGTTGAATGGAAAAAAATAGGATCTTGATTTCATACTTAAATTGAAGTATACTTCATAATATTATGTATGGTAATTGGTTTGAAAACCAGGGTATGTTGGTTTACGACTTTATGTTAATTTTAAACTCAAGTCTTCAAACAATGGGTGCCAGTGTGTCGATGTAGACGAAAACAGCTTAATCCAGGCTAACATTTTATTGGCTGACCTGCCGTCGCTTGTTGTCAGATACCCAGAATACGACCGCCTATGTCCCAGTCATTCAACAGTTCTTCCGCCAAGAGTTGAACACTTTGTTGTTTTAGAAGAAAGTCGTGTTTGTGATTATATTAGCAGGACATTGGATCTTCCACCTCTGTGAGTGATGCTGTCCTTGTCTTCTCATTGTTTTATTGTTGTTTATCCCAATTTATACATACGAGTTTGAGGATCTAATGAAGGAATTATTTTAATGATCTGATTCGTAAGGTATGTTGCTGACCTCATACGTTTTGGAGCTGTTCATTACGCACTTGTACATCCTGACCCTCCAGCAACTGCTACACTGGAGGAAATCAAAGTATACAAAAAGTTTACTTCTCCTGGTTTTTTAAGACACCGACAATCTATCACAGGGAAGACCATTCGTAAAGCACAAAAGACCTTCAGAATTACTCATCCTGATGAAATGGTTGAAGTTGGAACCTACTTGCGAGTATATGTACACCCAAGACGCTTCCCAAGGTATTTGAGATTGAAGATGTGGTTATTTCTTGTCCTTTGAATTGATTATTATTTTTTTTTTTATGTAAGCTGATCTTTGACTTTGTACCAGGTGTTACGAAGTTGACTGGAAGTCTAGAATTGTAGCCGATACTGAATCATATGTGGTTCTGGACAAGCCTGCTGGTACATCTGTATGTAACTAACTCTTGGGACTTTTACTCATGTGGGTTCTTCTTGCTACTTTTGTTGGAAACATATAACGTTGTTTACATAGCCTTACTCTCTTTGTCACGTTCAAAAGTTTATGTAAACTTTAGGTAATTCTTATTTTTTTGGTTACATTCAAGTGGACTAGGGTAGTAGAGAATAGGGCTACCTTCTCGATCTCTCCGAAACACAAGACATCCCTGAAAAGTAAACAATATTAGGTGAATATATTGAGATAGCAGTTTGTCAATTAGCATTATAAGTCTTTGACTGTTATCTAAATATGACTGGGCTGCAACTAGCTAATCACAGTGCCTTTTCTGATGCTTACAGCTTACCTTTCTGTAACTTACATTTTTCTTTTATCCTTTGCCACTCATTAAAAACCTTTGCACTCTCTGCATTGTTCTCTTTGTTGTCCATGGACGATATCTGTAGTGCTTTGTTTATCTTCTGCTTTTTGTCTTCAAGATACCTTGTTCAATCCTTATCCTTTTGCTTAGGTACAAGGAACCTCAAACAATATTGAAGAAACTTGTGTGAACTTTGCTGCTCGTGCTTTGGGTTTGAGTAGCTCCCTCTTCACTACACATCAGATTGATAACTGCGCTGAAGGATGGTGATGATACATACTAACTTTTGCGATATCTTTTGCTAAACAATTTTTGCACACTGCCTCATATGAAACACCTTTCAGTGTTGTGCTCGCCAAAACAGAAGACTTTTGCTCCGTTTTTCATTGGATGATTAGAGTAAGTTTTTAGTGTCTCTAACTAAACTTATGTCAGTATGGTAAAAGTATTAAGCTGTGAAATTTTATTAAGCTAGGAGCTGACTTGAGATTGTTTGTTTAAATTAGGAGAAAATGGTTAAGAAACTTTATCTTGCCCTTGCTGTGGCTCCAGTATCATGTGGAGTGATCACTCATTATATGCGTCCAGCTAAGCTTGCACCACGAATAGTCTCTGAAGGTAACGACGCTTAACCATTCCAAATCACTTGTTGTTATTAGTGTGAAAAGTTCATGTATGCTGCAATGCTGTAAAAATTCTGCGCTTAGATGACAAATGTCATTCATGTCTCTATGGTCGATTTAAGGGTTGTACATCATACGAGGTTCTGTTTCTTCACATCAATGTCACCTTTTAGGCCGAGTTGGATTAGGGCCAAGTCATTATTGGATCATGTCAATTTTTGTAGGTGGGATTGGGTTTCCAATGTCTGCTCAACTTTTGCCAGGTCTACACAACCTTGTCATTGTTGTCGGAGTTCTAGCTATTCTGATGTTAATGGTTTTAATTGAATACAGAGTATGTGGAAGGATGGCAGTTATGCCAGCTTGAAGTTTTGGAATGCAACAAAGTTCCCTGGCCAACTCCTGATATTGAAGCGAAGTATAAAATCGAAGACTGTGGATGGCCAGAAAAGAAATTCGCCTATGAATGTAAAATCAATCTATTGACTGGCCGAACTCATCAGGTGATTATTACACACATCTTATTTATGTTTTTAACTTTTACCTGTAGTCCTGCACTAAAACTTGGAATTGTAATTGTGAGGTTGGGTTTCATGCCATCACCCATCTCATTTCTCAGTACGCTATAGCCTTGTGTGTACGCTAAAAGACGGAAATATTAAACGTAGATGACAAGTAGGTTAGAATTATTTGCCATAGCATTGTTTCAATGTTAATGGATGGACGGGTGCTCTACTTCTTTAATAATTATCTCGGCTATGGACAGATTCGAGCACAATTGGCTTCTTGTGGTGCTCCTCTGATCGGGGATTCAATGTATATGCCAGCTGCCTGTGAAGCGTTAAGTGACCCCGGGGTTAATCCCTTTGGCAGACACAAGAGACAATATACATGTGAAAATGACAAGAGAATTGCGATTGAGAAGTGGATTTCTCTGCATGGAAAGGAGCCTAGCATCGCTATCGGTCTTCAAGCATGTCAAATTTCATGGGACAATGATGAACATTTTTATGAGTCTGGATTGCCCTGGTGGAGATGAGGATGCCTTCAGATTCTGGTGGTTCGTTGATGAATGAAATGTCCAAGTTTCAAAGAGCTCAGGTTGGTATTTTTCGCTACCGCTCCTTCATCCTCCTTCACCGTGCCTTTATT